>CALNHX010001826.1:0-203801 GCA_940337035.1 Agriotes lineatus | reverse complement strand
AAATACACCCCCCCCCCCCCCCCAGTTACTATCCCTGGCACTCTAGACAGGTTTCAACATTTGGCTTAAGTGTCTCTACTTGTTTGATCTATGTACGCTGCTTTTTCCCCTCACGTGTGCGCGCTTACCATGTGATAAATCCCAATTTTCTTGGGTATTTGTATCGGCACTTTATATGCGCGTGTGCACACTTTGACGTCCACGCTCAAATATTCAACCATTTTTATGTGCTTTTTATATTTCTTCTGCATAGTCTTCCCAGCTTCTTCTTTTTGTTTTCTTTAATTCTTCTTTTTTTACTTCATGTACTTCTCTTGCTGCTCGTTGTAGCGATGGATGTTTTAAGTATTTCCCACATCTTTGCAGTTTTATTTCCTTCTCTCTCTCATATTTCTCTAATTCTTCTTTTATTCTTCTCTAAAATGTATTACTTATTTTAAGGTCATTTGTCATACTAAACTGCATCAATTTCTCTCCATTGCTGATATAGCATCACAATTAAATGAAAACATTTTTTTCCTATTGCTTTCTTAGCACTGTAGCCTCCTTGCAACACAATTTCTAGTTTTTTAAATTCTGTTGAGTACTATCACACTATTAAATTCTAAAAGTATACTGTTCGAGGCTTTTGCAGTTACTCGAATTATTCTTTTTAACATAGAATTTTGGATTAAGACTGCATAGTATTTGTAGATGAACACCCAGTATTTTCCGGCTTAATGTGCCTTGCACCTAGTGAACTCGAGCAAAAATCCGAGCGATGGTCATGTTCTTTGGTGGCTCGTGTGGTTTAAGTATTTTAGAACGAGGATACTTGCGCAGATTTGGCCGTTTTGCTGTTTGTGCATCCATATTCACTAACGTTTCGCAAGACCGTGCAGCTTGCATCATCAGAGTGCGATTTATTTTGAGGAAATTTCAACACTTCAGCTTCTTTTCTGTAAGACATTCTGTCCCCTTTAGTTTCTTTCTATGTTTTCCTTTGTTAGTACCAAGTTTTTCATAGAGACGTTTAAAATGTTTTGATCTGTGTCTTTGTCTTTTTTTTTTCAATGACAAATATTTGGATGTACAATACGTTCATTAAAAAATTCCATAAGGGGCGGCTGTGGAAATGCAACGTATTAATAATATGTTGGTGGCACTGTAAGCCTATGTCAAATTCGAGGTTAGCAGGTTAGGTTTTCCGTCAGTTTTGACACAGACTGATGCAAAACCTAACCTGCTAACCTCGAATTTGACATAGACTTACAGTGCCACCAACATATTATTCATACGTTGTATTTCCACAGGACTTTTTTAATGAACATATTGTATAATTCTGTAAATACAAATTAACATATTGTAGTATTCTGTGATATGTATTTTGGGTTGAGTATTTTTGGATTGAGAGGAGCTTACATTCCCATTAATTACTCTGTAGAACGAATAAATAGAGCATTTGCCGCTTTTGTAACTGTAATAAACTGAAAAACACCAAGATCCCTAAATGTGCGTGCTATTTTCAGTTATAATATAACAAGTGGAATGATTATTATTGATGATTTTTTTCCGAGTTAAAACCGGAACCTAAATTTAACGAGTGCGTAGCACGAGTTAAATTTGCCGTTTCGGTTTTAACGAGTAAAAAATCATAGATCATTAATTATTACACGAATTATATTTGGAAAGAGAATATATTGAATGAAATGCAAAATATCAAATATCAATTTTTTTTCTTACGTTGGCACTGTTAAAGTTGGTTACCCTGCTGTCAATTTTAACGCCCGTATTCATAGTCGTTCGCCAGCGGATCGCCGGCAACTCGCCAGAGATTCGTTATGAATAGTATGTTGGCGGCACTGTACGTCTATGTCAAATTCGAGGTTAGCAGGTTAGATTTTGTGTCAGTTTCTGTCAAAACTGACTGAAAACCTAACCTGATCACCTCGAATTTGACATAGACGTACAGTGCCGCCAACATACTATTCATAACGAAACTCCGGCGAGTCGCCGGCGATCCGCTGGCGAACAACTATGAATACGGGTGTAAGTGTATGTTAAATTCGAGGTTAGCAGGTTTGGTTTTGTGTCAGTTTGTGACAAAACTTACGGAACACCTAACCTGCTAACCTCGAATTTGACATACACTTAAAATTGACAGCAGGGTAACCAACCTTAACAGTGCCAACCTAAAAAAAATTACAACCATTTATGATCACCCGTAAAAACAATTACGAAAATAAATTACTATCGCTGTGATAATGTGTAACTAGGCATTTGCATGCACCTCATTGGTTGAAATAGTGTCACGTGATACATGAATTATATTCTCAACTATATATTTCTATTACAGATTCAAGTACAAAGATGAATATGAAAAATTCAAACTGGTACTTAGTATTATAGGATTCGTACTATCTGTTCTCAATTTACTCACAAAATTTAGGTAAGTATCCCAGCGCATTTCCCTCCAAAGCTCTCAGCATGTTCACCTTGCAGGCCCCTTGAATTGATCTACATCTTTCTCCTGGTGTGGTACTACTGCACGCTGACCATCCGAGAGAGCATATTGAAAGTGAACGGCTCCCGCATAAAAGGGTGGTGGCGGTTCCACCACTTCCTCTCCACCGTGGCAGCGGCCATCCTGCTGATCTGGCCGGACATGGACACGTGGGACGCATTCAGAAATCAGTTCATGTGGTTCAACGGCTACATTAGTAAGCTTCTCCTCCCGAATTTGGACTATTTCTTGAACGTGCTGTTCCAGGTGTCGTGCAGTACCTGCAGTTCCGCTACCAAAGGGGGCAGCTCTACCGGCTGAAAGCGCTCGGCGAGAGGCACAACATGGACATCACCATCGAGGGTTTCCACTCGTGGATGTGGCGGGGCCTCAGCTTCCTCCTGCCCTTCTTGTTTCTCGGCTACATGTTCCAGCTGTACAACGCCTACGTTCTGTTCCAGCTAAGCTTCTTACCATCGGCGACGTGGCATGTACGTTTTACAATTGGTTATATATTTATTAGTTAAGTAATGCCGTGCCAATATGAGGTGGACTTTTTTATGATTACCTGATGAACGTTTTTATTAGTGCAAACAAATCATAATAGATGGCAGTTATTACTTTGAGAATCTAAGGTCACTAGATAACACACTAAAGTGTAAGGTCTATCGTTGTTGCACAATTTCCTCCAACTGAGGATAAAAAACAATCTAACCATAATTTGACTTTACAGCAGTGCCATTACACTAAAAAGAAAATCCCCAAAAACTAGTGTCTTTCCTATTGCACTTGGGGAAATTTGTATTTGTTATCTTTATCTCACAATTTTCTCACATTCCCACTTGAGGAATGGAATGGCGGTATCTTACACTTTTGTATTAATCTAGTGACCTTATGAGAATCAAAGTAACCAAACCATATCAGTCATTTGTTGAATGGTAAATCTCGGTGTGGTTTTAAATATTAAATGACAGCGCTACCGGTTTTGTTTATCTGTGGAAACAATATTAACAAATAACGCTTGGTCTTCATATATGATCTTTTGCGTGAATTTTTGAGACTGATTTATTTATTAAATAGTCGCACAACTTTTCTTTAATTTAACATTCTCTAGACAAAAATCTGTCAATAAAAAGTAATAATAAACAGATTGTGAATAAAAAAATTGTAATCTGTATACAGCGTGATCAGAATAATGGGTAACAAAGGGGCAATTTTTTAAACTTGCATTTATTAGAAAATTTTGTTCTTGATAAAAGTCCCTGCATTTTCTAAAATTCAAAATAAACTTGCTAAAATTTAAATAGCTCCTTTCGTTACGGGGAGGTTCAAAAATATGAAAATGATATAAGAATAAAGTACCCTTATTATTCAAAATAGACAAAAATGTTATTTAGAAAAGTTACTTAGAATTGAGAGAAGGTGTAAAATATGAAGTCACAGCCACCTACTCCAAAAAATAATTTCCTGTTTTTCCTTTTTTTTTACCGCCCTGTGCATTACACTTCAGATTAACTTATTATCAAGCCGGTCCCAGACTACTCGCGAACGTTCGCGAATGCGGGCAATCGCGAACATTCGCGAGTAGTCTGGGACGGGCCACTCGTGTTACGTGTATGCTCGTGAACGCACTCGTGCAGTTCCCATCGGTTGTCGGTAAAGTAACACGAGTCAAAGGAAAATTATATCCATTTTGCTCGTAGTCGCACTCGTGGTGGAGCTCCCAGACTACTTGCGAATACTCGTGTTATGCATACGAAAAATAAAATTTGATTTTAGTTGCGTCATAGAACTACAACGCGAAGGGTGCGTATACGATCGTACACTTTAATTATTAATAATGGAACTATCACCTGAAGCGGTTTTTGAGTTGTTGGACTTGTATGAGAAGGAGCCTGTTATATGGAATCCGAAACATCCGCTGCATCGCAATCGGCTTGAGGGACGAGATGCTATCCATTTTCGAAAAAAGTCTCAAAAACGTTACTAAAAAATCACAAACACCTCATGAAGATACAGCGCTTTCGGTTCACACAGAACACAGATATTTTGCTTTAGCTCGTGGAGCATCACGAGTCATCACAAGTATTCATGAATGTTGCTAGCACAAGTATATACGAGTTACTACGAGTAATCTGGGAGGTTAAGCAAACATTCGCGAATGTTCGCGATTGCCTGCATTCGCGAACGTTCGCGAGTAATCTGGGACCGGCTTCAGATACGGTAAGAATATACTGTCAAAAATCAGTGTCGCTTACTTAGCAACAAGAAAATTAATTAAAATCAGTGCTAATAAATCTTTTTTTTTTGTGCAAAGTAAAAAACAAATATCTTTCAAAAAGTTTAAAAACAAATGATCCAAACATCGACAAGAATTCAGAACAATTTAAATGTTTAATTGAAATGTTATACTTAACAAATATTAAGAATAAAGTTTCCTTCTTTATTATTTTGTACGTTTGATGTTCGGATCATTTGTCATTTTTTTTTAAAGATGCTTGTATTATTCACGTTGGACACACATTTTTGAATTTGTTAACACTAATTTCGATTCATGTAAGTTTCTTGTTGCTAAGTAAGCGACACTGATTTTTGACAGTATATTCTTATTGTATCTGATAATAAGTTAATCTGAAGCGTAATGCACAGGGCGGTAAAAAGAAAGTAAAAACAGAGGAAATTATTTTTTGGAGTAGGTGGCTGTGACGTCATATTTTACACCTTCTCTCAATTCTAAGCAACTTTTCTAAATAAAATTTTTGTCTATTTTGAATAATAAGGGTACTTTATTCTTATATCATTTTCATATTTTTGAACCTCCCCGTATACGAAAGGAGCTATTTAAATTTTAGCAAGTTTATTTTGAATTTTAGAAAATGCAGGAACTTTTATCAAGAACAAAATTTTCTAATAAATGCAAATTTAAAAAGTTTTCCCTTTGTTATCCATTATTTTGATCACGCTGTATATAAAAATCAATCGCCGTGTGTTAGTAACGCAAAACCTCGAGAACGACTTGGATGATTTGGATGATTTTTTTTTGTTTTTTTTGTCTTACTCCCGAGGTGGTATAGCATATAAGAAAATTCGGAAAAATCCAAAGGGAAAGCCGGAAAATTGGAAAATATTGAAAGTGTGTTTTTTTATACACTGTACGACGTTCTATTTGCAGTCATACTTTTATGATTCTGTGCTTAATGTTTTGAAGGGTTTTCCCCATCATGTCATAATCCAAAACGTTTGCTGGGTCAGCTAGTTCTATATACAGTGTGTCCCAGGATTGATGTTACAAGAGGTGGAATGGACTAAAAATTTTTGAATTTTATTTTAAGGTTCTGGGATTCGGCCTGCTTGGTTTGAAAAGAATTTTAAGAATGTTTTGAGTTTTTGAAAAACAAGTAGGCCTTGACAGGGAAGTAAAAACTATTTTATTTTCAGGTAAACTACTCTTTTTGTTCATGATACGGCAAAATTTTATTAAGAAAAGTTGTTTAGAATGATAAATTACGGCTCTATGCAAAATTTGAGAAAGATCTGTTGGCTTAGATTAAACCGTTATCTTTTAGATAAACAAATTGAATTTATTAAAAATGACGGTTTAATCTAAGTCGACAGATGTTTCTTGAATTTTGTATAGGGGCATAATTTGTCATTATGAATAACTTTTCTTAATAAAATTTTGCCGTATCATGAACAAAAAGAGTAGTTTACCTGAAAATAAAATAGTTTTTGCTTCCCCGTCAAAGGCCTACTTGTTTTTCGAAAACTGAAAATATTCTTAAAATTCTTTGCAAACCAAAAAGGATCAAACCCCAGAACCTTAAAATAAAATTCATAAAATTTTAGTCCATCTCACGTCTTGTAACGTCAATCTTGGGACACACTGTATAAAGTTTGAGTCTATATCTAAGGAAACTAGAACAACACACCCACTGTGTGACTAGATCTTTTAAAACGTCCAAACACCTCAATTTTGTGTATTGAAAATTTTTTTTAGCCTTTGACTGTTCTTGTTGCTTATTTTTGAAAGGAAAACAGCAGTTTTTTTTTTGCGATGCGATTTTGTTCACTTTGACGCGATGTTAGCTAACACGAGACTTAACATTGCTTTCTGCAACCGGCCCTAAGTAAATAAAGCAGACGTATGCTGTTTATGTCATGAACACCTAATTAACATTATTTATCACAAACTTGTAAACACACTTATCGAGCCTATTCCTTTGAATCTCTTATTACCAAATTAGACCTGAAATAAATTGTAAAATTATAACTTGAATAAACAAATGGACACTCGAGCTCCAGATTCAAGTGGCAGACTTATGGAATTTTAGTTTGTATACGCACGCTTATGTATTTTTGAATTTTTTGAGGTTGCATAGTATAAATAAATCTAGTTAATGGAACCTAACCTCGTTTTTATGTTTATGTGTTTACTTGCGCATCGTCGTTTTGCGCTTCGCGGCATTCTTCTGGAAAATAACCCCCGCGAACGGCGAGGTCTGACTGTATTTATAAAAGATGCATTTAAATATTAAAAGAGCAAAATAGCTATTTGAAATTTATTTGATAATTTATATATACTGGGTGATCATAAATGGTTGTGATTTTTTTTTAGGTTGGCACTGTTTATGTTGGTGGCACTGTACGTCTATGTCAAATTTGAGGTTAGCAGGTTAGGTTTTGTATCAGTTTTGACACAAACTGACCGAAAACCTAACCTGCTAACCTCGAATTTTACATAGACTTACAGTACCACCAACATAAACAGTGACAGCTTAAGAAAAAAAATCACTGCCATACCATGGTGTAGGGTTCAACTCTACATCTTATTGCACTTAAACCTATCCAACTTATTAGATTGTAATTTTATACATAAGCATTGTTAAAATGAAATAAAATCTACTGTTTCTTGTAATAGTTAACTGATTTGCACTGTTTATTCAGTTGCTCACATGCACAAAGTTATTCTACTCTTTTTTATTTCTAGCCAGAACACTTGCCTTCTGCCATGTTATACCTTTGTCTGATAGTAGTTTTCCCACTAAGTCGTCTCACGTTTCTTGGGGTCTTCCTCTGCCTCTTTTGCACGCCACTTTTGCTTACCATACTTGCTTTACTGGTCTGTTATCCATCCTCTGTATATGTCTCCACCATGCTAGTTGTCTCTTCTCTATGTAGTGTTGTATTGCTTCTATCCCTCGCAGCCATAGGTAAATATTGGTCGGTATATTGTTTTGAAGAGGTTTATCTTTGTTTGTCTCGACACTTCTCTTTTATTTAAGAATTTGTCTTTTATTGTGTAGTATACTTTGTTAGTTTTCTCTACTCTCTTTGCGAGGTCTATTTTTTGTCTTCCCTTCGCCTCTATTGTGACTCCTAAATATTCAAAGTGGCTGACTTGTTCTATGTCTTTCCCTTTTATTTGGATGTTAATTTTACACGTCTCCTTAGTTAATACCATCACTTTCATCTTGTCTAGGTTCAATTTCATATTGAACTGTTTTAGCACTTCGTTCCATACATTTAAGTTTATTTGCAGGTCCGCTTCATTTTCTGCCATTATTGCAACATCGTCTGCAAATGCACATTCTGCTATCTGTACTATCTTACTTACTTACTTACTTACTTACTTACTTACTTAATCCGTCCTCTTGTACCCGGAGGTGTCGAGGTTGCAGAATTTTTTCCATTCTGCTCTGTTCCTTACTTGCTTCTTCGCTTCTTCCTAGGTGGTCCCTCTATCTTCTAGTGTCTTTGTTATTTGTTCCTTCCATGTTGTAGCTGGTCTGTCTCTCTCTTGTTCTTCTATGTTGTTATTTTCCATTCTACATAGGTGGCCAAACTAGTATAGCTGCCTTCTTTGTATGGTGTTTATAAGGGGTTGTACTTTTAGGCTGTCTCTTATTTCATTATTTCTTATCTTGTTCTTTCTTGTTATTCCACATATTCTTCTTAAATAGCGCATTTCGCCCGCTTGTATTCTGTTTTTTTGCCTTTTAGTAAGGGTCCATGTCTGGCTTTCGTAGATAATAGTTGAGATATACAGGGTGGGCCATTTTAATCGACGCATCTAAATATCTCCGTTGGTAAGCCGAAAAAAAAATTGTGCAAAAAAAAGTTATTCAGGACGATGGGAGTCATTTGACTGTACTAATAACTTTGACCTTGGCGTCAAATTTTAAGGTCATTTGAAGGTCAAAATCATTTTTTTAAATGGGAACCCCTATTTTTGACACCGGATTCGAAAAGAGTGGAAAATTTGATGTTCAAAATGATAGTTTATGACTCGTTAGAGTGACCTTGAAAAGGTCAAATCAAGGTTAAATGTTAAGAATTCGTCCAGAAGCTGTTTTTTCGAATTTGGATGATTTAAGGGCGAAAAAAATATTTGAGTAGACTTAGGGGACAATAACCTTGACCATCATGTCCTTTACGTCAACTGTGAAGGTCATTCGAAGGTCAAAGTGATTTTTTTGAAAGAAATGTTGATAGACACAGCTATTTAGAGTTACTAAGAGATCGGTTGCCAGAACTGTTAGAAAATGTTGATTTAATGACAAGACGAAGAATGTGGCTTCAGCAAGATGGTGCACCACCACACTTTGCACGAATAGTACGTAACTTTTTAAATGACAATTATAATGAGAGACGGATCGGAAGGGGAGGTCCAGTTAACTGGCCTCTTAATTCTTCAGACTTGACATCTCCAAATTTTTAGTTATGGGGCTTCCTAAAAAATGCTGTTTTCACACAACGTCCAACAACTGCAGCAGACATGATAGATCGTGTCAATCACGCTTGCGCAGCAATTTCTGGAGAGACTTTGCTAAGAACAGTGCGGCACTTTCAAAAGCATTTACATTTGTGTCTTGAAGCAAATGGAGGCAACTTTGAACATTTGCTTTAATAATTATAATGCTAGTAATAGTAGTGAGAGGCAAGGGGACTCACGGGAAACAAGCACCCCAAATGTGAGAGGCAAGGGGACTCACGGTAAACACGCACCCCAAAGGAAACAAAGCTTACTACGTCCACGTCGTTGTTTCTGGGTAATGCTAAAACTAAGATGTAAGAACAATAGTGAGATTTTTTATTTAAAAAAATCACTTTGACCTTTGAATGACCTTCACAGTTGACCTAAAGGACAAGATGGTCAAGGTTATTGTCCCCTAAGTCTACTCAAATATTTTTTCGCCCTTAAATCATCCAAATACGAAAAAACAGCTTCTGGACGAATTTTCAACATTTAACCTTAATTTGACCTTTTCAAGGTCACTACGAGTCATAAACTATCATTTTGGACATCAAATTTTCCGCTCTTTCCAAAGCGGGTGTCAAAAATAGGGGTTCCCATTAAAAAATGTTATTTTGACTTTCAAATGACCTTAAAAGTTGACGCCAAGGTCAAAGTTAGTACAGTCAAATGACCCCCATCGTCCTGAATAACCTTTTTTTGCACAATTTTTTTTTTATTCGGCTTGCCAACGGAGATATTCGGATGCGTCGGTTAAAATGGCCCAACCTGTATACTGATCTATATATTTTCACCTTTGCCTCTTTAGATACCTCTTTTTTTCTTATAAACGCTTTCTCCAATGTTCTGTATATCCCCGCTGCTACTCTTAGGGCCGGTTGCAGAAAGCAATGTTAAGTCTGGTGTTAGCTAACATCGCGTCAAAGTGAACAAAAACGCATCAAATTTTGTTTACTAATGTATTAGTTACCATAAGCATTTGAGATTTGATTCGTTTTTGTTCACTTTGACGTCGCGTTAGCTAACACCAGACTTAACATTGCTTTCTGCAACCGGCCCTAAGTCTGTTATTCAGCTCTGGATCTAGTTTGCCTTTAGAATCGAGTGTGACTCCTAGGTATTTCAGTTTCGTGGTCTGTTTGATGTTTTTATTTTCTATCTTCAACTCGATTTTTTCTTATTCTCTTACTATCAGCATTGTTTCAGTTTTTTTAATGTTGATTTGCACATGCTTTCAGCTCTTCATTCCATGCATCGATACTATTTTGGAGATCTTCTTTTGTGTTTGCCATTAGTATTAGATCATCCGCAAACATAAACTCACTCTGACATGTTCTAGGTTTCTAATTCCTAATGTTGCTCTCTTTGGTCTTTTACTCGCCCTGTTATTTACTGATTTGGCTATTTCATCCATCGCCGCTATGAAGTGTAAAGGGTTTAGGGTTTCTCCTTGTCTCACTCCTTTGTGGCTTATAAATTCTTGTGTAGCGGTCTGTCCAATTCTTATGCTGTTCTTAGTTTCTTTTTTTAGGCTTTGGATTACTTCCAGCATAATTTTCTTGCTCTTGATTGATTGATTATCTTGTAGCTTCTTGGTGGAGCAAAGGGCACCTTACGGTGTTTCACAGCCTAGATGATTTGTGGCAGGATGGCTATTCCTGGCCACTGTCTTCTGTTATCACTTTTTCTACGAATTCCTTCCATTTCCTCTTATCTCTTGCTATTCTATTTACTTCATTCCATGTTATTCCAATTAGGTTGAGTTCTTTTTGTACTGTTCGTTTCCATGAGTGTTTTGGACGGCCCAATTTTCTCTTTCCCGCAACATTATACGTGAACGCTTGCTTTATTATACTCTGATTTGTTTTTCTAAGTGTGTGTCCTATCCAGTTCCATTTACGTCTCCTTATAGTTTTGTCAATCGGTTCTTCATTCGTGTTTTTCCATAATTCCTCATTTGAAATTCTATTTGGCCAAAAGATCTTGCATACCTTCCGTAGGCATTTGTTTATGAATGTTTGCAGTTTTGTTACGCATTTATTGGATTGCTTCCACGTCTCTGACCCATATAGTAGCACGGTTTTTACATTTGTTCTGATAGCCTGAGCTTTGTTTTTGTTTTGATGTTTGCTGCTGTCCATACTCGATGTAGCATAATAAAAGCATTGCGTGCCGCCTTTATCCTTGCATCAATATCTATTTCTGTACCACCGTTTCTTCCTATTATACTACCCAGATATCTGAATTCATTTACCTCCTCGACCTCCTCACCGTCAATGGTTACTTTTGTTCCTACTTTTGCTTCTCTAGTTAGCAGCAGCTTGGTTTTCTTGGGATTGATTTTAAGCCCCATTTTCTTGGCATGTGTTTCCACTTTCCAGAAGCTGTTTTTTCGTATTTGGATGATTTAAGGGCGAAAAAATATTTGAGTAGACTTAGGGGACAATAACCTTGACCATCTTGTCCTTTAGGTCAACTGTGAAGGTCATTCGAAGGTCAAAGTGATTTTTTAAATAAAAAATCTCACTATTGTACTTAAATCTTAGTTTTAGCATTACCCAGAAGCAACGACGTGGACGTAGTAAGCTTTGTTTCCTTTGGGGTGCGTGTTTACCATGAGTCCCCTTGCCTCTCACATTTGGGGTGCTTGTTTCCCGTGAGTCCCCTTGCCTCTCACTACTATTACTAGCATTATAATTATTAAAGCAAATGTTCAAAGTTGCCTCCATTTGCTTCAAGACACAAATGTAAATGCTTTTGAAAGTGCCGCACTGTTCTTAGCAAAGTCTCTCCGGAAATTGCTGCGCAAGCGCGATTGACACGATCTATCATGTCTGCTGCAGTTGTTGGACGTTGTGTGAAAACAGCATTTTTTAGGAAGCCCCATAACTAAAAATTTGGAGATGTCAAGTCTGAAGAATTAAGAGGCCAGTTAACTGGACCTCCCTTTCCGATTCGTCTCTCATTATAATTGTCATTTAAAAAGTTACGTACTATTCGTGCAAAGTGTGGTGGTGCACCATCTTGCTGAAGCCACATTCTTCGTCTTGTCATTAAATCAACATTTTCTAACAGTTCTGGCAACCGATCTCTTAGTAACTCTAAATAGCTGTGTCTATCAACATTTCTTTCAAAAAAATTACTTTGACCTTTGAATGACCTTCACAGTTGACGTAAAGGACATGATGGTCAAGGTTATTGTCCCCTAAGTCTACTCAAATCTTTTGTTCGCCCTTAAATCATCCAAATTCGAAAAAACAGCTTCTGGACGAATTCTTAACATTTAACCTTGATTTGACCTTTTCAAGGTCACTTTAACGAGTCATAAACTATCATTTTGAACATCAAATTTTCCATTCTTTTCGAATCCGGTGTCAAAAATAGGGGTTCCCATTTAAAAAAATGATTTTGACCTTCAAATGACCTTAAAATTTGACGCCAAGGTCAAAGTTATTAGTACAGTCAAATGACCCCCATCGTCCTGAATAACTTTTTTTTGCACAATTTTTTTTTTTCGGCTTACCAACGGAGATATTTAGATGCGTCGATTAAAATGGCCCACCCTGTATATCTCAACTATTATCTACGAAAGCCAGACATGGACCCTTACTAAAAGGCAAAAAAACAGAATACAAGCGGGCGAAATGCGCTATTTAAGAAGAATATGTGGAATAACAAGAAAGGACAAGATAAGAAATAATGAAATAAGAGACAGCCTAAAAGTACAACCTCTTATAAACACCATACAAAGAAGACAGCTATACTAGTTTGGTCACCCACTTCCCTCATGAATATCCCTTCTCATATAATATTAAACTTGACTCATCTTCTTCTTCATTAATTCCTTGTATCACTATTTTCCTTTTTCTTATTTCTCTTTCCATATCTTCCATATGCTTCTCCTGCATTTTAATCTTTGCTTGTAGTATCTTGTTTTGTTTCTTTAACTCGTAATGTTATTTTCTAGTTACTTCTATCTCTAAGTGTAATTTATCTATCTTTGTTTCTATAAACCGTTCAATAGTTATTTGCCAGATAGGAGGCCATGTTAGGGTGATGAATTTCACCCTGTAAATATGCTGTCGGTCATTAAGAAAAGTTAGGTTATGCCCATTTTATACAAAATGATAATTTTATGTTAATGTACAAAACGTGGTTGCCAGATTTGGTTTTGGATTTTGTGCCACTTTTATTATTGGTTAAGATAAATTTCATGAAAGACAACTTGCTGATTCTGAATACGTGTCATACTTTGTTGAGTAGGTATAATTAAGGCTGCCAACCGTCCCGGATTGTGCGGGACAGTCCCGCAATAGCAGTACTAGTCCGCATTCAAATAGCGCATTGAAAACGTCCCGCAAAACGTCAAATGCGTCCCGCCAGTCCCGCATTTCTTAGTCTCAGATGCTTACGAAACCTCGGCTCTGCGCTTTACCAAACTGTATCTCGATCTGAAAAGTGTCACTTACGATTAATTCATGGTACGTGATATACTATTCAAAATAATAGTAAAGGGCAGTATTTTTTTTCAATGCCTGCTTGTAAAGCTTTTATCTACGAAAATCTCTATAATAAAGTAACATTTTAACGATGAGTGTGGATAATATGCTACTTTACTCACTAGTGAATAAAATAGTCCATAATCCATAACAACTAACAAAATAAATACGTGCTACCGTGGTAACTAGTACAAAAAAATTTAACATAATATTTATTTGAAATGATTTATCCAATTTAAAAATTTTATATAAATAAATTTAGGTATTGCAAAAAAATTCATATGCCACACGTGAATAACGGGATTTTATCCATTCAGGGAAATTATCTCACTTTTGGCTTTGCCTCGTGAGCTTTTAGTGAGTTTTTCCTTTATGGATAAAATGCCTTGTTATTGTTGTACCATACATAACTATTATTATATATCTGTATATATTGTGTTTTAGCCCCCCCCCCCCCCCCCCGCCCCGCTCATAGTAGCCATGTCCCGCATTGAAGCCTTCAAAAGTTGGCAGCCTTAGGTATAATGGAATCATGAAAGTCGTTTTTTTATTGTAATTATAAATTGTATACAATAGTATATTAGAAGTCTTTCAGTTTGTAAAGTACACCGCGTCATAGATGCGCAGAACGCTAGACACGTCTGGACGAGTCCATTACGTTCAACAAGGTGATTTCCGCTGTTGTATTCAGTTCATTGCCGTTCGTCGTGTCATTTTGTTAAATGTTTCCAGGACTATTAACTTGTTAATAATATCAAAAAGGGGTTTGGGCGAGCACCTTACAGT
Source organism: Agriotes lineatus (assembly GCA_940337035.1). Taxonomy (NCBI): domain Eukaryota; kingdom Metazoa; phylum Arthropoda; class Insecta; order Coleoptera; family Elateridae; genus Agriotes; species Agriotes lineatus. Next base: position 189,280 of record CALNHX010001826.1, on the reverse strand, counting down.
CTGGTAGCTACATGACGCATTGGGGTTAGTCATTTACTGTCCGTAGCGCCATATTCGAACTTTCTCAGGTCGCACGCGTATTCAAGCGCCTTTAGCCTGCGGCCTCTGCCAGATTCCCAGTTGTGGTCTAAAATGCGGCCACGACCAAATGGCGAAGTTCCATGCACAGCTTTGCCAAAAATTCACAGCAAAACGGGCAAATTTAGTAATAAAGCATCGCGCGGGATGGAGCGTGTGAACCACGGCGAGTCCTCCCGCGGCGGAAAGCGTTTAGGGGAGGGCGGCCTCGCGAGCTTCTCGTAGAGCTTGTACTTCTTATGACATGCTAATTTATTTAGCATTTGAAACCAAAAATAAATCAGCATGAAAGTTTTCCTTTAAAATGGAAATTTTAATTTGCCCCCTAAAAATACCCATTGCTACGCCACTGATACCGTATATTGGCGCATAACTGTAGCCACGCCTATGTACTTCTTGCTTTGAAGCCACTCTATGTAATGAGTGTATAATGTAGGCCTTTAATAGTCTAGCCAAAGTAAAGTGCTCATTTTTCAAGTGATCATTCCAAATCTGTCGTTGCAAATCTTCCCGAAATGCAAAATTTTTATAGTACCTATGTATCATTTTTAGGTCGTGGGCCAAAAGGTTTAATTTCAAAATTGTCCCGCCCAATAATACTTCTTAGAGTGCTTTCGGACACCTAAAACAGTACAAAGCCCAAAATTAAAGCAACAGTTAAGTTTTATGCATAAATACTTGCATCCCAAATATCAGTAAGCCGGGCAAGGATTTCAGTTTCAGTAAGATCTGGCCTGTCGGTTTTATAATGCCTGTAGGCCTTTGTAATTTTCAGTTTTGTGTCACCTTTAATTACTTTTGGCATATTGTTCTAGTATTACAATTTGACAGATAGGTATCCATAACGCTGATGTCCATACATATAAGCCGTTCACGACCTTTTTGGGACAGAGTTGGCTATGATTTTTTCTTTTCATGTTGGACTAACTGATTCGATGATGTAGCGGATGCAACTTGTTTTTTCTGTCAGTGTCTCTTCGACATTTCTTGCCACCACATTGCCAGATTTATTATTTTAATATTCGTAAGAAAATAAATGATTTTATCTACTAGCAACATGATATTGTACATTTTCGTCATAGAAACAAAATATGAAAAGCTACTCATAACTCCCAAGGGACGTGTCAAATTATTTCTCATGGTAACAATGCAACTGCAATTAACGTCTTAGCAACCATACAATGAGGCAATCCTTGATGTTACTTACATATTCTAATTATAAATGTCATTATGACATTTTGAAATTTCATACTATTTTTAGGAATATTCTAGTAGATAAAATATTGTATGCACCACGGGAGATATTCATGTTCTTTGCCTTCGGTTGACACATGTCAACCTCAGGGAAAAACATATTCATATCTCCCTTAATGCATAAATATCTATATCAAATGTGTAAAAATAATTTTTGCACTCATGATTTCAAAACTCATATTTCCCGGTCATTCCCGATGCGCCCAAAATGACTTTTCCCGCACCGGGGTGTTTTTTACTTTCCCACAAAAACTATGGCAATTGTGTGTTCCAGGGACGCTGTAAACGTCAACAAAAGCTAACAGGTGCTAGGATACGTATAAAAATTTAGTAATTTGTGCTGCCAACTCAGTAAAGTTGTAAAACACTAAATAATATTTTTTTAACTTTTTTAAATATTTTGAGTTATTCGTTACAAAAAACATTGTACCTACCTCTTTCGGGTAGAATTTTCCCGAATTCGCACTACATGCAGCACTCCCTTCGGTCGTGCTGCAAACAAAGTGCTCATTCGGGAAAATTAACTTCCCGAACTTGTTAGGTAAATAACTATTTTTTCATTACCTTCTTTGTAAGTGATCCTTACAATGTCAAGTTTGAGGGATGTAGGCTACATTTACAAAAATTGTTACAGTTTCCATGACAATGTACTTACTTCCCTAGAGAAGTGAATTACTTACATCCCGCATGTATTACAACTGATAAGATGCCATGTCTGCCACTTGGTTAACACGAAGAAAACCATTGTCGTTCGTACTATTATCCATTTTTAATCAGAATACAAGCACAAAGCTCACAAAACAGCATTTGCAATCGTATTCACGAATTTTTCCAAGAATTTTTCACAGTGCGTTTATAACTGTCATACTGTCAAACAAAACGTCACAGCGCTATAAGGCTACTATAATTTTCAAATGTCATAATTTTAAGCCAGGTTATTACCTACCATTTACTTTACAAAAAGAAATATTGGCAGTGAAAAAAATTATGTACTTTACACAGGATGTAGGAAGATTTACACTACCTCGAACCTTGCTACCCTCGTTCGCTTCGCTCACTCAGGCATCAAACGGTCCTCGGTAGTGTAACTCTTACCTACATCCCTTGTAAGGTAATATACTATTAATTTCCGTCAAAGGAAAAGTCAAAATGCCCAAAATAATTTTGTTACAACAAAAAATTTCCATTAAACGATGCTACTTCTAATTTAAAAAGGACAGACCAAATTTAACTAGAGAATATCCGGCAACAATGTACCTATTCAGAAAATATAACCTTAAACTGAAAACAACCTAACCTAACACAAAAAGTGTCAATTTCCATGAGGAGGTTTTGTTGCAACAGAGGTTGTGCCAACAAAATGAATAGATGGTCATAGCCTCACCTGACCCAAAAAGATCGTGAACGGCTTATATTATGCCTAGTGGCAAACAAAGTATGAAAGCACTGGCAACATAGCACGTTTAACCTCAAAATATCAAATTAGACACTTTCGTGAGCCTCCTGTACATAACAGCTGATTCTGAAAAAGTGTCAGAAAGAGATTCGAGGGAGTTTTAATTTTCTTAAACATAAAAACAAAATTCCATGTCTACCTACTTGGCAAATAACTATTGAACGGTTTATATACTCTCGATCCGTTCTGTCCTTGCGTCCATTCTAGTTAATTTTACTTGTATGTCTTCTAGTATTTTTTCCATACTTGTATTTACTGTCGTAGTTTTGTTTATTGATGCGTTTATTTCGAGTCGTATGCTAGTGGCGACATGAAAAGATGTCTTCCCGCATCAGCTCCTCGGAGGACGTCGCCCACTTCTTGTTTTCGCCAAATTCGTTTAAATACTCGATTGTATACTATTATAGTTCGTATAAATAAATAATCGTTTATAGACTATTATTAGACCAAAATCGTTTGCAAGAAAACTGCTCGATTACAAACTATTATAGACTTTGCCTCACGGTACCGTAGATTTATTTTACTTACAGTCACGTTTTTTCCCACGCCTGATTTGCCTCGTATCACCGTACTTTTACCTTAACCTCTATTTAGTTGTTTACGAATTATATTCGGTTTTATTTAGCACTGTTATTAACTTTCCGCGTGACTCGCGCAAAGCGGCTCGCCCCGCTCAACCCGTCGAAGGTTATCCGCTTCTCAGTTCACCAACTTCAATAAGCTGTATCTTTGCTTAAAACTAATCCTACCTTTGTTAGACGATTTGTTCTCATCAAGTAGCCTTCGTACTTCTACCTGCTTGTTTCTTTCAAATTATATGCTTTAACTCACTTCGAAGGCTTCAATTCACTTAACATGTAAATTTTTGAACGCCGCACGCAAATGCTGGACCACTTTCCAAAAAGATGTAAATTTGTTATTTTAATGTATGAATTTTATTATTAATGGCTTTTCGCTCGTGTGAATTCTGAAATTTGAAATTTTGCTGCTTTAGGTCTTGCGGCTTTTCACTCGTGTGGGTGAGTTTTAAATTTGCGAGTTTTAATTTCCTTGCGTTACTGCGTACGCGTACACGTGATAACCTAACCGCGCAAAGCAATTTCGCCTTGACGTTGTCGTTTCCTTCACATTCCTTGCTGTTATTAATCATCGATCACTTGAAATTACTTCTTTAGGATATTGTAATTTATCGATATTTCGCTTTCCCGTGCTATTTTCCTTAATTTCACCACTCTGCGACACTTAATTTAAATCACAGCGCATCGACTGTCACAACTATTGTTCGCCACATATACATTTTCTTGCTCTTAGTGTTCTCCAAATTAGTTCCCTCGGTAGGTTGCGAAGGCTTTTTCCAGGTCAACAGCACATGTATATAGTTTTCCAGTATAATTTATTATGTTTTCTGTAATCTGCTTGAAACAAAATATCCAGTCTTGGGTGCCTTTTCCAGGTCTAAAGCATGCCTGGTTCTCATTTAATGTAGGTTCAATTGCATTCCTTAGCTTTTTTACTATGATTGCCTCCTATATTATAGTTGTTACATATCGTTTGGTCTCATTTTTTAAACACCGGTATAATCACCGCTGTCTGCCATTCCTGGGGTATTGTTGGCCTTGTTGATAATTTATAGGAGTAGGTTTGTCCCTTTTTGCTCATGTACTTTATCATTTCCGGTTTTATGGTATCTATACCTGCTGCTTTGCCTGTTTTTAACTTTTGTGTGGCCGCTTCTAATGCCTCCTTACTTATTTCGTCTGTTCGTACCTCCTCATTGTGATTCAATGTAGGTGTCATCTATAACGCCTTTGTCCGTTGTTGGTTGAGCTCCGACGACCTCTTTGAAATGTTCCATCCACCTTTCTTTTATGAACTACATTTGTTAGTAGTTCACCCTCTTTGTTTTTAATGTATGTTGTCTTTTTCTTCCCTTTTTTTAATCCTTTAATTATGGTAAATAGCATTTTTCAATTTCCTTCATTATTCCTTTCCATTCTCTTTGCTTTTGCCTTTGCTTTTTTAATTTATTGCTTAACTTTGGTTCTTTGTGTTTTGTATTTTTGATAATTCTCGTTGTTCCTGTCATTAATGTATTTCTTCCACAGCCTTTTCTTTTCCTTGACTTCTTCTTTAATTGTTTTATTATCGCTGCAGATAAGGCCCTCTAGTTAATTTGTTTTAAACTAAAGGACTTAACAAAAAATTTCTTTTAAAAGACCATAAAATGCTCTTTCAAACGAGACCAAAAATATTCAAATCGGTTGAATGGTTCAGGAGGTATTAAAATGTAAATTATGAAGAATGTATTGGCCTCCCCCGCCCTTATTATGACAGATACGAAAAAATGTCACAAAACTAAATGCTGCGGTATTGGCCAAGCTATCAAATGATGTTTTCAAAGTTATACCTCATCGTGTAACTTGCCTAGATAGCGTGACTTTTATGTTCCTTCATAACAGTTACGCCCCCCCCCCCCTAGCTGCCGAATTACAAACTTGAAAATAATTTCCAGCAATTTCTATTGCCCACTTTATTCATAAGGATTTTTTTCCCGAACCTCCAAGCCTTACCATTGTCCACATACAGCCGCTCCGGACACCCTGTGTACAGTCTGTTTGATTTTAGCTGTCACAGCAGATATCTCGGCTATTGTTAGAGATATGACAAAATGCTATAGAAGAAAAGCTGTTCCACATTTAATTTTCTATTATCTGCCATAGCCAAAAAACAAATGAGCATCAAATGTGTTAAATATAGCCAATACATTAAAAATTTTAAATGGAACATACCCAATTTTATTACATACTCTAAAACTGTAAAAAATTATCTTTACAATGATACATCACATGTCATAGTTATCTAATCAATTAAAAACATAAATCGATAATTATGTAACAAATGCACGCTTAGGCGAATTCAACACATCGCTTTGAGAAGGTAGGCGGTGAAAACAATTGCTGTAGTTTTAGTTAAATGGGTAATAATTATTCTAATGATGAAAAGATGGTTATGCTAAGGGTGTACATCAGATGTAATTACAATAATACAGAAGCTTGTGTGATGTATCAAGCAAGCGGAGTATCCAGAAAGGAAACATCCGCATCCTCGTACTTGTACAAGGTTCGAAAGTAATTTACAAAAAAATGGCTGCTTTAATAATCAGGTACGAATGGCGAGAAATGGACGTGCTGCAAATGATGAAGATATTTTAGTACTGGCGTATTTTAGAGCACATCCACAAAATTCAATTAGTCAAGCAGTGGCTGATTTAGGAATAAGTCAGTATAAAACATTTTCTATCCTAAAACAACATAAAATGCCTCCATATAACATTAAAAGCTGGTAATTTTTGACAGGAGGGCGATATTTTGTAACTTGTAAATTTATTAAATTTAATTCTTTGGAGCGATGAATCTAATTTCAATAATAATGGAATATCTAATAGAAAAAACAATCATTTCTGGAATACAAAGAATCCACGTCAATTTTTGGAATTCAGATTCCAACACAGATTTTCCATTAATGTGTGGCTTGGCGTATTAGGCGATACTATAGTAGGTCCCTATTTTTATCAAGGATCACTTATTGCGGAACGAAATGCCGATTTTCTTATGATAAAATTCGAAGACGATCTGGTTGGTATACCCCTGGAAATACGTCGCAATATGTGGTTCCAACAGGATGGTGCACCTCCTCACAATGCACAAAACGCCAGGAATATTTTAAATTGAAAAATTTGGTGCAAAATGGATAGCAAATGGCGACCCCCACCAATTGACCAGCAAGATCGCCAGATCTCTCTACTTGAAATTTTTTGTGTGGTGTTTTCACAAACAACACGTTTATGTCATGTGACCCAATAACACAATACATGTTGCAGAAAGCGAGAAGAAACTTGATAAACAGATCTCGAGAATGTATTACAAACAGCAAAGGTCACTTTGAACAAACACTCGAGATATTATGAACTGAAATTTTAAACTTAGTTTACTTATTCATTTATTGTTACTTTGTTCATGTTGTTATGTTGTATTTATGTTGAATATCATACGTTGTCAAGACAGTATTTAGGAACATTGTTTAACTGGAAGCTGACAAATAATTGCATTATTTTACCGCCTACTTTTTCGAATAAAGCTGTAATCTACGTAAGCGTGCATTTGTTACTTAATTACCAATTTATGTTTTTAATTGATTAGATACCTATAACATTGGATTATATCGTCGTAAAGAGAATTTTTTACAGTTTTAGAATATGTAATAAAATTGGGCACGTTCCATTTAAAATTTTGAATCTATTTGCTACATCTAATACATCTGATACTCATTTGTTTTTTGGCTATGACAGACAATAGAAAATTAAATGTGGAACAGCTTTTCTTCTATAACATTTTGTCATATCTCTAGCAATAGCCGAGATATATGCTGTGACAACTAAAATCAAACAGACTGTATACAGGGCATTGAAGAAAAAGGATAAAATATTTTACCCACTTATAGATCTCATCAATACAAACAAAAATGTCCTAATAAACATGAGTCCGAAAACGCTTCGTTTCCGAGAACAGGGTGTTCAAAGTTTTTTTTTAATTCGTTTTTTTTATATTATCTAAAAACGCTTTGAGTGATTTAATGAAATTTTTAGAGTTTATTTCTAATTTTATGAGGTATCTTTTGGACCTATTACAATTGATGTAGTAATTCCAGGGACGTGCCCAGGGCGGCATAACAATTAGACTTCTGCACAAAAAAATAACGCCCACGAGATTTTTTGCAATGTTTATTTTTTTTTAATAAAGCAACTAAAAATGCAACTTTTTTATCTACCGAGATTTTTTCAGATCTCGCTTCGTTTTCAAGAAAAAAATTAAACCCATATTTTTGCACGTCTCTGAACCTGTTAAGACAAAAACTAAAATGCTTCAATTTCTAAAAACCCCTTAACCGATTTTAGTAAAACTTTGAAGGCTTACTAGTGCTATTAATGATCATGTTTATTAGGACTTTTTTGTTCGTATTGATGAGATCTATAAATGGGTAAAATATTTTACCCTTTTTTTTAACACCCTATATATCTTATGACGTAATGTATTGTATTGTATTATCGATACTCTTGTTTTACCTAATAAATAAAATTTCTATGAGTGGTCCAGTTCATTTGTTGAGCAGTATATTTTTAACCAGAAATGCTTGTTTTACTTAGAAACACTTATTATGTCTTAGATTTAAAATTACCGTCATTTTAATAGAAATTAACTACAAAATTGTGGCTTGCAAAATTCGTTCGATTGACGTCTGGCAAAGGATTATCGTTACAGGGGGGCTTATGCGTTTCTAAGCAGACAGGATATATAATGAATTGTAGGTCATTGGGATTTCCAACATTCTTTTAAACAATAGCTACAAATCAAAATAATGTGTATTATAAAATAACTGAAATAATTTGGATGCAAACTGCACTTTCTGCCTCGCCGCTCTCTTAACATTCAGCATTTCGCTATTAATTTTACATGTAATTTTCAAATCTGAACAACCAGTTAAGTTGATCAATTCCGCAATAATATTTTTATTTACTTTTTGCCTTGCAATATTATACCTTGATCCACAAAGTGATTGCGTATCACCTTTATTAGGCGCGGAACATAAGCAAATACAAATATTTTTCTTTATTAGCAGGATTTAGGATTTTTATCTTTTTTTCCAGTTTTTCAGCTTCTTCACACAGCAGAGATACAATTAAAGTTTCTTCGTCCGAGTTATCCATTTTATTTATTAAAACTACCAAACACAAACAATTTCACAAAATATTCAAGGCTAATACCCACAAAAGGTGAAAATTTTTTGAGAATTTTTTTGTTCACATGCAAATTATTGCGTTTTAATTTCTCGAAAACAAAACTGCGTTAAAAATTCCGCGAGACCGCAGGTCGAGTGGAATTTGAGCAGTTTTTGTTGTACTCTTATCTTGTTTTATGTTATTTAGAGTTGTTGTTTCTTCTAATCTCAGTCTAACTTCTACTAGGTAGTAGTCGCTTCCTACTTCTGCACTTCTCTTGACTCTTACATCTTTTATTTTGGCTTTTTTGTCTTTTTCTACTAACACTAGGTCAATAATTGATTTTTCAATTCTACTAGCAACTTCTCGTAAATTTATGGATGTCTTTGTGTGTGAACCATGTATTTGTCACAATGCAGTTATTTTCCATCAGAACTCGATTATTCTTTTGCCATTGCTATTCAGTGCGTGTTCTCCCCATTTACCAATTGCACCTTCAGTACCTTCTTAGTGCATCCATCTCATTTTGATTTTGAAAACTTTACAGTCACTGGTCACTGTATTTCCCAATTTTCAACAAACTTCATTAGCGCACGCGCATATGCGCAATTTACTATCCAAACAACCAGTTTTCTTGCATAAATAATTCTTTTTCGACAGAATTCTAGGGTTATCAACATTGAGTTGATGCTGACCCGAAGAAAATATTGGGGGGGAGGGGGGGATAATAAAAAGATTAAGGTGATATGGTTTCTTAATTTATAAATGTATAATTCCAAAAATTAATTTATATTTTTTAGGAATACGTCTCGCACTTCTTAATATTTAGATAATTATTTACCTTTTTTATCCCTTAGCTAGCTCAGCTAACATTAAATTCTCTTAATATCTCAGTTAGTGTGGCTTATGAAAGATCACTATCTGCCAAAACAGGAGTCTGGTTCCCCTAGTAGTGCTGGTCGACTGAAAGTTAACTTAAACCAATAGACAAGAAAAGTCGATTTGTTTACATCATTTATTGACGTCAAAAACAAATAAACACATAAAAGCACAAAGAAAACACACAAACACAAAATAAATAAAAGAAAATAGAATTAAATTTTAAAACAACCTTTGTTCGATGTAGCCAACCTAAAACATTTCACCTGGAACTGGCTACTGCATACCCTTGGAAACGACACAATTCGATTGCATTACTCGCTCCTGGCGGACATGATGCTGGGAACCCCCGATTGCATTGAGGTCTCGAAAGAACAGTTGAGTTGGCGCCTCGCAAAATTGACGCTTCAAATTAGCCATTAAATATAGCACAATGGGTGTACTGACATGTACACTCGGAAAATCGCTTTCGAAATCTATAAACGCTGGTTCGCTGCACTTTAACTATAAACGCTGGCTGCCAGACTCTTTCAGACCGCTTAAATTCAACTTATATTGCCCTGGGCAAATTCACGTACTATACTTTCGTGTTGAACAAACCCATGCAGCTCTCAGAAGCGCGTGCGTGCGAACGCCGTCTTCTTTGTTAAATTTGCATCAGTTGAAGATCCCCATATCCCGTGTATAGCGTATTTTTTGCTGCACTCGCGAAAATTAAAATTATAATAATCACATCCAACGCAGGACCAACGTTGTGAACATTTTCTTACATAAAATATAGTAGCTCTAATAATAGAACGTAGGAAATACAATTTGGCTTCTACATTCAAGCATGAAAATAAACATCGGTGAGGGATGCAGCTAGTCCGTTACACATAGCATAAATTTCGGCCTTTTTAAATCGTAGGAATAAAGAACGAAACTATTATTTTTCCACGACCGGGAGTAGAAGTCGGTTTCTGTAGCATCAAAATTATGACAGAAGTAAAACATTTTACTCCCTAGAGACTAAATAAGACAAAAATTTCACTAGGGAGTTTTCATTATGACAGAATAATTATGTCATATTCGTGGTTATCAGGTTAGGTTTTGCGTCAGTTTTGACACAAACTGACGCAAAACCTAACCTGCTAACCTCGAATTTAATATAATTGTGAGCTCTGTCATAATGATTTACCGCATACGTCTGCTTTATTTACTTATAAAGGTCACTAACCTGATGTTAACTTTAAATCGCTGTTAAAATAAACAAAAGCTCATCAAAACGTTGGCGCTTATGACATATTATTCATTAGTAAACAAATTTTTATGCGCTTTTGTTTATTTTAAGAGCGAATTAAAGTTAACGTCAGATTAGTAGCTTTCATAAGACCAGCCGTTAGTGTGTGAAAGTTTGAAACAGTTAACGTTGGCAATTCCATCCGCAAACGGCAAAGAAAAAGGAGTACAAAGGCGCCCTGCGTAAAATCAAATTAGCGAACCGCAAAGCCGCGAACGGCGAGGTCTGACTGTAATAATTTAAACAGGTCTTTTTTTTTTCTTAAGATGTTCATTTTATAATTTTTCAGAGTATTTAGTGATTGGTAACTCTAAAAATTAAGAGAGTTAACATATAAAATTTTGAAATTTAAAGAGCAAGGTTTTCCATTCTGCGGCTTCTGATAAACGTTTATACCTTATCTTTGAAAATATTTTTACATAACCTTTTTTTAGAATGATAGGAGCCACCACTGTTTAAACTTCTAATACTGTTGGGTACTGTGACGTGAATATTTATAAGCAGGATCTTTAGTAGATTTCATAACAATCAAATATCTAATAAAAACTCAGGCTTGTTTTTTTTTTATTTTATTTCATACATTAAAAATTATTAAAATTGAATAATTGTGAATTAAATATATTTCGTACAGTGGTCACCTAATGCCCATATAAGATCCCAATGTGAAGAGTTACCACATAATTTAAAAAAATGCTGTATGATTGATTTGTTTTAAAACAATGCCTGATAAACTATGGAAGAATCGGCAGCACTTCCGTGGTGACACCCAGGTAGTTTGATGCTTTTGTGGCTTTGATCCCACCCAGGAACCTCTCGATGTCGGCGGTGGTTAATGTGGCCAACACAGCACTGCTCAGTGCACTTTGGTGCTTCTATTAGCGCTTGGCGTCTCTAGGGTTTTCGGGGCGGACACGTGCCGGTTGCTTACTCAGGGGCGACTGCTTCATTACTTTCCGCGCATTACTTGTTTTGTTCTATTTTTAACTACACCACCCGCAATCAGCTGTCTTGGCGCATTCACTCATGTTCGATACACTTTTATGCGTATCAACTTAATTAATAGGGTTCAGTTTTATTACTAGCAGAATATGGTAAAAAGATATGAAATGGTATATATTTGGTGACATGAATTGGCTCATTACAAACATTTGCGATAGTGGAGACCTCAACTAAGTGGTTTACAACTCGCCTTGATTTTCCAGCATATTCAATATTTTGTGTAAAACCAACAGTTTGAGATCTAGAAATGTACTTTTTTTTATATTGCTGATTGATGCTGAAGCTTTTATATTTCGTTGCGCTTTGGTGGACTGCTAAACGGCAGTTTAAAGTATAATGCTAAAGTTAACTTCTTGAGAAGTTTATTGTTGTTCTATAACTTAAATTTTCATAGGTGTATGTTTTGAGCATCATGTTCCTCGTGCTGTTCGTGGGCAACACGATGACACCGTGATGGTGGTGCCCAGTAAGCTGAGGGAAAAGGTGATCTTTCGCTACCGCTTCATGAGCCAAAGAATAAGTTTTGCCAAGAACATGAACCTGCAGGACGTAAGTTGTTGCCGTCTGGCCCGCTCAGTTTTTGATAAGTTTGCTTGCAGAGTACTGAGAAGGTGGACATGTCGAAGCTGGATTAGGCGCACCTAGCTACTGTTGCATTTACGATGGGTATCAAGGTTTTATTAGGTGTAAGAAATCTTAAATTTATTTTCGTATATGATTTTAGTACTGTATATTTTTACTATATTTATTACGTGTAATATGTAATATGAGATGTGCTTGTACACAGCTTTGAATAAGTCAATAGTGTTTTGCTGTGGTGTCAATGGATTCTTGACTGACTGTACAATAAATAAATGAGATTGTGTATTGGTGTTTCATTTTGAAGACAATGGTGTTACCTCGGACATTAACAATATGAACTTACATTTTTATATTACGCAATCATGAACATTGAAGAGACAAGGAAGTGATAATGGCGACACTCTTCCACACTCTTAAAAAGGGCAGACAGCAAGTTAAATGTGGAGGCACCGCTGCCAGCCCTTTGATATTTGTACGTATACATAATAATAATAAAATGAAATGCCTAAGCTAACCTAATTCTGTGATGTGAATTTCCACATAAAAAATAAAAAATAAGGAAAAAGATGTATACATTAGAAAAGAACGTATCGGAGACAGTTTTTTTCACTGATTCAGGAATATTGTTGTAAACCTTTGAAATTTTGTAGCTGACTTCTCTCAAATAGGGCAGTTCTACGCATTTGAGGTGTTACTAAACCCTTGAACCGTAAACTTATAGAATGCACATTTGTACGAAAACGAAATTTGTTGTACAAATAAGGTGGCTGTTTATCTATCGTGTGTTCTTGTTTTTCATTTAAAACTCTCTCTTGCTCATCCTTAATGTTCTTAATTAAAACTTTTTTCTTCTGTAGTATACACGTAATTACTCCGTAGAATGTATGATTCTCTGAGTATGCATTTTTCATGGCGTTTAAATTTTAAGTTTTATTTATTCTTTATCAGTTGTTCTGATGTTTGTATATTTCTTATAGTCTTCAGGACTTTTTGTCTGGAGATATTTTTTTCATTTATTTTTATTTTCCTTTATTATTTTCTTAATATCTTCTGTTCACAATGGTGTTTTCTTAACATATTTATTGCTGACTTTCAAGTTACTTTTGCTGAATTGAATATATTCTTCTTAAGACTTTCCCATCTCTACTTCGCTGTTCCTCCTTGTACTACTTTAGTTTCCAGTATTCTTTGTACTTTCGTTTATCTTCTATTTTTTAAGTTTGTAAGTTTACTTATTTGTTCTTATTATTCTTGTTTGTATGACCTTTTGTTCTTCTTGATTATCTTTTATTTCCATTTTAATATTAGCAGGTAGTGGTTGCTACCCATCTCCATTTCCAGCTTTACTCTTATATTTTTTATCGCTTTGCATAGTCCTCTCTACAGCAAGATTTTGGACCTCTGTCGTGATCATGTCCATTTTCATAATTCCGTTACTCTTATATTTCACAAGGACTACCTTGTTTATTTAGTCTCCCTTGCGTGTACTTCCTGTTCTACCCCTACTGTGTACATCGAATACCCTTTGTGAGTTATTTTTGGTCTTTTTTTTCAGTTTTGTCTCTGTTATCCCAAATAATATTCGTCTGCTTTTGTAATTTCTTCTACTATCTCCATTTCCTCCTTTAAGTTTGATGTCTCTATTTTAATGATTTTTTTGTTTTGTTTTTTATTTTTTCTGTTTGCCAGTTCTTCGGCTCACCAGGTTTGTCATCTTTTGTTCCACTGCCTTCTGTGTTCCTACTTTTTTCCGAAGCAGACACTTGTCATTTATGTCGATCTTCTGCTAGGTAGCTTACTTTAGTTTTATTTCCCATCTTCATTTTTGTTTTTGCTGTATTTTCTTTCTTCTTTGGTCATATCGTTTTCAATAAATATTTTCCTTCTCTTTAATTGGTTCTTGCTCTTCATTACCTCTATTTTCATGGCTAGGCTTTCCAGCTCGGCGACTGTAGTGAGCTTTCCATGTTTGCCCTTTATTTTATAGGCCTCCTCCAAGGTTCCTTTAACCTTTAATTAATTTTTTTATAATTCTTCCAATTTTTTCTCTATATTTGAGCTTTTGTTCTCGCACCTGTTAATTACTATATTATTTTTACGATTTTCATTCTCCTGTCTCTCTAATGCATGTTTCAGCACCACTTCTCTCTCTCTTTCAGTTGTTGATTTTTCTTTTCCTATTTTTCATCTCTTCTTGTCATTTCCTCTCTCAGGTTTTTTAACTCCGCCGAGTTCTTCTTTACTTCCTTGACCACTTTCTCCATCACTTTTTTCATATCCTCCATATCTTGTTCCTTAGTCTCTTCCATTCTGCAATATACTGGTGATCATATTATCCTCTTGTCCTTATATTTCTTCTTTCTTCTTCCCCACCCTTTACTGCATCCCTTTCCCTGATTTTGTTTTTTCACTTCGTTTTAACCGCTTGATTTCACTCATTTGTCTGTTTTTCCTAATTTACACGCTTCTATATATCACCTACGTTAACTTATTGCTGCCGCTGTGTGCATTCTTGCCATAGGAGCAAGCGTGGATCTTTATTTAACGCGTCAGGTCTGCACCGTGCACATTTTTCTTTGGTACTTGCTAGTGATTTTTTAAAAACTGAATTGCAGCAGGCCCTGGATAGGCTGAATCAGTTGGCAGTACTGAAGTGTATTGTCAGTTTATGTCAAATTTGTTTATTTCATTGCACTCTTTGTGCAAATATATATGAAGCACCAAGCAACCCTATGTTAATTATTTAGTACGTATTTGTTAAGAATTGTAAACATTACATCTTAACCTATTTCTAATAAAATTCTGCATTATATGTTTAAAAGTATGACTTGATCATACAACGGGTCTCTTGTTGATATTTTCTTCCCGTTCCCATATGAACGTCTAGAATGGATTATGAAGGCTGCTACATTTTCAAATTAAACACCAAAGTATTCAATTCTCAATAAAATTGAAAACGAAAAACAAAGGAAAAACGAAAACAGATTAATTACGAAAATTTTTATGTTCTTTCAACGTTACTTTCTGCATTTTTAATCAATACGTACCTGATAACGTACCTACTATTGCTTGATGCTTCATATACATTTGCACGAAGAGTCGATAGAAATAAACAAATTTGACATAACCTTAAAAGTAAAAAATGAGATTTGGATGGTTTAACCATATACTTATCTTTATATATATAATTCTTCTGTACATGTGTATGTGACTGAACTCCTAAACAGCTGGACCGATTTTGATGAATTTTTGTGTGTGTTTGAGTGAGCCCCCTGGATGATTTATATTCACAATTGGACCCGGTAGGTGGCGCTGCAATCGGGTTCTAGGTACAGTGACTATATACAAGACAGTGTGGCCATACGATTGTTGGCCGCCATTAACAGGCAAATTTGAGCATAGAGATATACAGTGCTTTTCGAAATAATCGAACGTTTTTGAGTGGTCAATATTTTGGCGCTAGTTATTTTAACTAGTTGATGTTAGTTACACGTGCAGTGTTATTTTTGGACATTGACATTTCTCATTGGCGTTCGTTCGTAGTGCTTTTAAGGTGTTACATGAAGTTTACAACCGGTTTCAGTTATGCTAGTTTACAATACAGCTAAATGCCGTCTTCCTGTTCCCTGTCTTCAAACCTCCCTGTTCTGTGCTTGGTCTTCTTCCAGGTTCCTCCATGGCTCTCCGAATACCCTCATTCCACGGTTTGCGTGGTCTACCTCTTTTTTTCTTAACCGGCGGCGACCATTTATAGATCTTCATAAGCCACGGCGTCTCCTCCATTCTCCAATTCTGTCCACAACTGATTCTTGTGCCTCCATTCTGCGTCTTATTTCCTCGTTCGTCACTCTATCTCGTCTCGATACCTTTCCGCTTTTTCGTCCATTTGAACTGTGTTTAGTCTTCGTTTCATTTCCGCTGTTACAGTCCATACCTCACTGCCATAACATAGCACCGACTCTACCATTACTTTACCTATTCTTTTTTTGTTTTTGTTAGAGATAGTATTGTCCCATCAAATTGATTTTAAGTACTTTGTACTATTCGAGTTCTGATCTCTTCTGTTCCCAAACCTTTTTCATCTATTCTATTGTAGCACGAAGGTATTTAAACCTTTCCACTTGTCTTACTGCGACATCTTCATTTATTAAGACTTCATATTGTGCTTTCGAGGTGACTACTAAATACTCCGTTTCCTCTAAACTTATGCTGAGGCCCCATTTATCGTAGCACCGATGTAATCTCTTTATCATATATTCCTAGTCGAACGCATCTTGTGCTATTACAACAATAGCATAATTATAAATTGTCACATTTAAATACTGTGCAGAATATTAGTTTTTCAGGGCAATAGATGATAAAATTTGACCCGCTTGCGACGCTAATGAATTATTTGACACTGACAATTTACAATTGTCAGATTTGAAAGGTTTTATTTTCTTCCATAACAAAATAAACAGGTTCTACCAACCTCTTTGAGAACAACTTAAAAGTAACTAAATATTTTGCCTGTTAATGGCGGATATTCGCGTCGACCAATAGCGGCGAAGACATCCCTATGGCCACACTGTCTTGTATATAGCCACTGTAGTTCTAGGAATTTCTTTTTTATTGTTTGACGATTTTTTAAAATTTCTTTTAAGATTACTCGCATATCAGAACATATAACCCCAAAATTTTACCCCCCCCCACCACTTCCAATATTTTTTAAAATGAAAAAAATCGAAAATTCGAATATCGAAAAAACTTTTGCTGAACCCGCTAATACCAGGCAAACCAACGTTCGGGCAGGACAACGTCTGTCGGGTGCGCTACCCCTTAGGGGGTGAAATGGGGTAAATAAGCCTAAACAATCGATATGGGTGTCGTTATTGAGGTTTTTTGGGACGTTGATTGCGAAAATGGCATTTACTCCAAGACGATGGACTTGACATAAAATTAAAACTATAGTGGTGAAACGGGGTTTCAGAGACAAATTATTTTTGGGCAGAACAACGTTTGCCGGGCCAGCTAGTAACTTCTATATTGCTAGTTGGGTCTGGGAAAGGGCAAACACATTACGGCGCTGACATAGTCTTACTCTAAACACTACGCGTCTCGTGCGCATGCCTGAGAATTTGAACTCCGCCTTTAGAAGCGAATTTTAAACTTGACCACTTCCCCTCCGAGCAGACGACGTTTGCGCGCAGCTCACCAAGTACAGCTGATTGCAAATAAAAGTGGGACAAGTCTTGAGACTACTTTTTGCATTTTTAATAACGTGTGAAACTTTCTCTAACTTATATTTCCGTAGGTGGATACATAAAATAGTATTAAAGATAGAAGCATAAGAAAAGGAACATAATTACGAGTATTTAATATATTATTGTACTTCATATTACAATATTACATATTCGCTGTCACAGTTTTATTTGCAATCAGCTGTACGTAAAAGAGTTGGTTGTCTGTCTCACTTACGGATTGACCTCCCCACTTACAGGCGCTAGCAATATAGTATGTATTATCTGTAACCTCATTTACCTTGCGGTGTCGAGGCTGGTGCTTTATGCGCTGGCATCTGGCGGTACAATGACCAACTTGCCCCGGATTCGGGATACAGAGTTGGATCGCGCCTTTGGTGCTTGCGCAGCAACCATTGTATGAAGTGTGTGTATTGGTGATGTGTTGACCTTGTTACTCTATCTCTTAGGTCTGTGGTTCTGAGTAGAGCACAGTTAATTTGGTGCCCAACTGTGAATGGTCTCACCGAGCCCGATCCAATCACCAAGGCGGAAAAATTCCGACCCCCACGGGATTCGAACCGAGGACTTGCTTAATGCAAGTCTGGCGCTTACCCAACAGAGCCACGCGGCTTCTTGCTAGCAATATAGTACTATTAAATATATGGGTCTAACTATAAAGTTTTGCGTCAGTATGTGTCAAATGACATAGAAAACTTAACCTACTAACCTAGAATTTAATATAGACTGACCATATATTTAGTAGTTACTATATTGCTAGCGGCTATGAGTGGAGAGGGCACCGCGTAAGTGAGGCAGACAACCAACTCTTTGATGTATTTGGTGAGCTGTGCACAAGCGCGTCGTCCGAGTGGTGGGGAAGTGAACCTCACGGTCAAGTCATATATATAATACACATATATTGCTAGTAGGGCCTGGAAACGTCCGAAAACATTACGGCGACGACATAGTTTCACTTTAGAGTATAACGCGTCTCGTGCGCATGCGTGAGAATTTGAATTCTGCCTTCAGAAGCCAATTTTAAACTTGACCACTTCCCCATTGGGCGCACATCTCACCATTATACATTGAAGAGTTGGTTGTCTGTCTCACTTCCTTCGTGAGTTTCCCACTCATAGCCGCTAGCAATATAGTAAGTATTAGATATATGGGTCAAGTTTAAAATTCGCTTCTAAAGGCATAGTTTTAATTCTCAGGCATGCGCACGAGACGCGTAGTACTCAGAGTGATACTTGGTCGGCGCTGTAATGTTTTCGCGCGTTCCCAGGCCCTGCTAGCAATATAGTAACTATTAAAAATATGAGACTGACAATGCACTTCAGAACTGCCAACTGATTCAGGCTATCCAGGGCCTGTTGCAATTCAGTTTTTAAAAAATCCCTATTTACTGAGTTCAAGAAGTACACCTTCCTCTATCACTTCTGTTCTACACTTTTGTTGCATATAGCTGCACTCCACAAAAACAGAGCTCGAGATTCGCGTATATCCTTCCCGAACTCAAATTTACACACTCATATATTCACAGAAAATGCGTTCTGCTTGACAAGTGGTAAACAACACAAATAAAATTTGCAATTCTACTTCAATAATGAATTATACATTTTGGAAACTTTATTAAACTCATGAGACAGTCTCGTTACACCGGGTGACAATGAGACCAGGGCCACGCCTCTATCTCCGTTACTTATGAATGAATTTGGATGAAATTTGAAATAAGGATACTAGACATAATTTCGGATTGACATACAAGTATAATTAAAATGGCTGACTTTCGGTTTAACCGGACATAATACCAACTTTGATTTTTTAAATGTCCCTGTTCTTATTGTCACTCGGTATACTACTCAACCATCGAAAATAATAGAAGATACTTAACTCCTTAATGCTCGAAGTATTGTTGCAAAACACCACTCGAGCTCTGCTAACCTGGTGTTTCTAGGCAACATGTCTCTTTTCGATGCTCTTGTGGTAGAACTGCTGAGAATATTTGTGAATCCACACAGATTTTCCATTTAATGGCTATTTTTAAATCACACTCAAAGTTTGCATCATATTTAACTATCAAATAAGAATAAAAACAATTAATGTTGCTAATTGTATCAGCAGATTAGGAAATAAAAACTTGTAAATTATGAAAGTGTATTTGTAAAAAAAAACTTACATGTATATATCACACTGTAACAAGAAATGTTATATATCATCCAAATTCTCCTTAATATAAGAAAATATATTTCTCAACACATCAAACAATTACATATCTATCGCGAGATCAAATAAAATTAAATTAGAGTCGCCTGTAATTTGTGTTATATGTTTGGCAATACTGAAGAGTATTGTTGGTGACACTATCAGTCTATGTCAAATTTGAGGTTACCAGGTTAGGTTTTGTTTGTTAGTTGACACGGCCTGATGCAAAACTTAAGCCGCTAACCTCGAATTTAACATAAACTGACATGACAGTGCGACCAACAATATTCTTCAGTACTGCCAAACGCAAAACACAAATTACAGGCAATTGTAAATGTATTTCATCTGTCGGCATATCAGCAATTAAATAAATCATTCTATTAAACTACGCAACTGTTATCATTCTCATTCTCTACATGAAAGTATTGGAAACGATCAAACAAATAAAAATAATAGCTAAATACAATAACACTACATGAAATGAACACATCTCCTAATTACATCAAGTAATAACAAATATCTCCTTGCTAATTTTTTTTTATTACATTAACAGTCTTTGGAAAAATTACTATGGAGATGTATATATTACAGATTAAACTATGTGTCAGTCTTATTATTGTTTTTAGCAATGATGTTCCCGCTGCTGTTTTTTCAGCAGACGAATGTGGCTCTACACTGCTACTTAACCGTTTTACTGCTTGGAAAGGTCTCAATCTTGGATAGACCCCATTCGATGAGAAGATTTTAAAGTAATTTCTGCCATGTCTTTCCTTTATAGAAAAATAATTAGAGCTAGGTTTTGGGAATGTGCTGCTGGTAACCACATCTTTTGGAACAGGCACAATTGTTGCCATTGAACTGTTATTATTCACAAACGATACATTTGGAGTTGCAATGCTCTGCTCCCTAGTACTACAGCTTGCATTTGCTGTAATACCTGCATACATTGTTGAACAAGTAACTTTGGGAACCTTATGTAGTGGAGAAACAGCAATAAAACTGAGTTGGGGTTTCCTGGTTAATATTAATTTTATAGTTGAACCAGGGAAGGGCTTAGGCAACATTTGAGACATTTCTGCATTCTTTATCAGGAACATCAAGCACTTTCATTGGATCGCCTATGGCAAGTTGAGAATTTTAAATGTTTTCTCTTGAAATTAAATCACTTTTAATTGGTACATCTAGTAGGGTGCACACCGATTCTTTCTCGAGGTTGAAACTGAGAATCTGATCGAACTTTTCTTGCATTTTAGATTGCCGCTCTGAAGGCAAGGCAGCTATTAATTTGGAACACTGTTCTGCGAGTAGATTATTTTTTGTGTCAATGCTGAGTTTTTCACTGGCAAAGAAGTTTCTTTCGTTTTGCAGAATTCCCTTTTTTTTAGTGTCTGTGAAATAGAAATTAAAAATAATCTATTAACTTATGATAAATTTTAAAACTTACACACTCTAGAATATTTAAACGATACTCTGATGACGGTCCTGCAGTCAATGGCATTTTCAGGAAACCTGCCCATTCGTTGGTTGGACGGAAAAATTGTTCTTTACGCACTAATGTCTGGGTAAAATTTCATTTTCATTTATACTGAGATTTTCTGATAAAGTGCAGGTAAAAATGTCTTTAACACCAAAAGCACCCACAATCTGAAAAATGTTTGTAATATCAATAATTCACTAATTTCGTGGCAACTTAAAACAAATACTTATGTGAGATCAATTTAATATTGAACAATCCAATGGTCTAACACTGTCTTCAATGCTTTCTACAAGCCTACATCGCAATTTAAATGTTGAAGGTATCGGAATAAACTTTTTTGAAAGTGCACTGTAACAACACATCTGCTAAAAGAGCGATCATTTTGGTTATTATATATTTACCTTTCCACGGCCGCAATAGCAATTTTAGCAGTAGGAAACCGCTCTGTAATTTGTATAACAAAACAATTAATATCTACATGGTTCTCATAGTGGTAAGCCACGATGTAGTCCATAGTGGTAATATTAGTCAATATGTATTTACGCTTGGACTGGTCCATATCATACACTTTTTTGCCAATTTCAATCTGATTATTTATTTGTTTACTGCAATTTGCATCACTTTTGCTTGCTTCATTAATTACCATTTTATCATTGTCATCATTTCCAGAATAACACGGTATTGTATCACTAATGAAGCTTTTTGCCAAATAAGAAGCAGCACTGTTTACTGTAGGAACTGGTTGAGACCGAGATGTACTAACCACATTTGAAACAATCGTTTTCTTTTTATTTAACTGTCCTGTTTTCAGACGAGTTTTCTTGTTCTTGGTCATGTGGCTTTTCCAAAGGAACGGTTTTATTAGTCAACCATTGGATTATGTTGCAAAGGATGGCCGAGCCCTCGGTCAACTGCTTAAGTAATTTAATATTGCAGTAATTGGATGAAGGACGCTGCCCATTTTCAGTAATTAGAGTTTGTGGTGTTTTCAAATCATTTAAACACCACAACTGAAAACTTCCATTCTCGTAGCACATAGCAACCGTTGACCATGGCAGCAGCCGCAGCTTAGCATTCCGACTACGTATCAGCCTCAGAAACTTCTTTCTACTTTTGTCTGTATCTGGTGTCTTCTCCGGAGGAGCTTCAAGGATGATCTCTTTAGCACAGCTGAAGAATTCTTGTCCAAGGTGCTTAGTGTTTAACATCATTTTCCTTCCCTGTTTCATTTCACTTACTTTTGGTCGAGTACTGGAAGTAACTATTGGAGTATCATTTGCAGTACTATCTTCTAGCACAACCAAGGACCGCTTTCGTTTGCGCTTAATGTGTTCAGGCAAGGAATCTCGTGAAATTTCTTCTACAGGCGTTGTTTTTGGTGGAGGCTCCTTGCCCAGCACACTCAAAACTGTCCCAGAATGCACCTCCAAATATGATTCTAAGTTATTTTGCAGTTCCTTAGAGCTCCTGAGAAGTTTGTTCTTGTGTGACGGATACTTGTTCCTGGCAATGATGTCGTTGAAGTCGTGTTTTAACAAGTTGATGGAGCAAGGCTCGACGATATTGTTTGCATGGGTTGTTTCGACGAATGATATTCTTCTGGGGCCACTGGGTTTTGCTGGTGATTTCTCTTTCACGGAATCGTCACACCTCTTGGGCATTTTGTTAGATCGTTTCTGTCTTCCCTTCAAATCCCCTACTGCAATTATTTGGTCGTTTGTTTTAATTACTGTTTGTGTAACTTCTTTTTCCATCTAATAAAATATATTATATTAGTGACATAAACACCAAAAAGTTCAACAAATTATTAAGTATAAAAACCATAATACAAACGGTTAATGTAGTAAGAATAAATTAATAAAAAAATATTGTAAAAACAGAAAATGTCAAAGTAACTACTGCTGAAAAAATAGTGATAATTTGAGAATTTTAAGAATGAAGTATAAAGAAAAATGTAGAAAGGGATGCTAACAGAAATAAGTTCAGAGTGCCTACATTTCCTTTGTTTGATAGCTAGTTTTTTAGTCTAAGAACATTATATTTATCTGTGACATTATTTGTCTGTTGGTTGTTCGTATGCCTAGTATTTTTTTTATGACGTGTATATTTATAAATGAACTAAATTTAGTCAAAACTAGGTCCAACAAAAGGCACTACCCCAAAAGCTTATACGTAATTACAATAAATGTTCAAATAGTTCTCCTTTCCTGCTCTGAGTATTAAAGCTACACAGAGAACTCATAATCAGCAAATATAATTATTTTCATGTATTTAAATGGAACACCGTGTATATCCTTGTATTTTTTAAAAAGTACTTTTAATCAGCTTCCTTCTGACATTTTACGTCCTATTGCAAAATGCAATCGCTTTTCAGATTTAATTTTTCCCTGCTGTTTATCTTTTTTTCTAATTTGTTATTTGTAGTTTCTAGTAGTGGCTAGATTTTTGTATTCTAAACTTGGTTTCATCTTTTGTTTGGACAACTCAAGTGTTTTAACAATTATTTTAATGGCGTTTGTTTTTTATCCCTTGAAATAAAGCATCTTAAGGGGCTTAAATTGTTTTTAGGTTCAAACACGCATTTCTGAAAAACAGTTGAACTTAGAGGTATGCAGTACCATATCAAAAGAAAGCTCATTAAAAGGGCTCTTCAAAAATACAAAAATATACATTCCATTTGAAAATAACATCGAAATCATTAAGTTTGCAAATGTTGAGCACCCTGTATAGCATTAATACCCAGATCCACCATTTTACACTTGAAAGGTAGTTCACGAAAATCATAATGTTTTGGTAACATTTTTCTTCATTCAATTGTTTTCTGTTGCTTACAGCAGCCGCTTGAAGTTTAGCATTTTTTGCATAAAATCGTTAATATCTCCAAAACAGTTGACGTTAGACACATACAACATTATATAAAAATGATGAGTATTTCAATGCAAAACTTTTAAGCTAATCAAACATAGGACATTCCATAAAAAAAGTAAGTTTGATTCGCCACACCTTTTTGAGACACCCTGTATAATCAAAAGTATTTTAGTAATTGCATCACCTTCGTACCTACAACTTTTATATACACAATATCCATGTAACTTTCATAGATCTTTGCAGGACCCTGTATACACGTATCAGTAAATGTGTGAAATGGTGAAAAATAAGTTAAGTCAATGCACTTATAGTTTACTAAGGAAATATTTAATTTCACATTGTATATCAAAAACGAAAGAATAAACAGGGTGATTTATAAATATGGTCATTACATTTCGAGATAGTTGAAGGCATCAAACAGAACCGTTTTGCATAATAAACTATAGGTCAAAAATTAATAATAATTCCATAAAAAATTACATATTTAATTGCTTAAACTGATTGAAGGTCATTGGAATGGATTTCTATGAACATAACTTAGCACAGTTCAGTAACCTTAGGCACAGGTGGTTGCTATAAGACCAAATTTGGGTAAAATTTACAGAAATTAGAAATAAACCACTGGATATTACTTACTTACGCAGAACTTTCTTTGCATCATCTTGCAATCTACTGATGATCCCTTGGGGAAGGATGCCTGTTCCCATAGGCAGGGTAATATCCTCGCAAATGTCTTTCTTATAGTTGCATGAACAGTTGAACATAGAGTCAGGTAAACCACAGTGGTTGGACAATAAATTTCTGTGATTACCCTCGACACTCTTACAAATGCACCCCAATTCGCAGAATTTCTTCTGACATGGCTTATTCTCATCATGCTCCTCATCCAAGGAAACAGAAACAATTTTGCAGTTCAATCTTTCCATTTCCAAGGTTGTTTTGCACATGTTTTTCGGCATGTGTTCAGGATTGCGCCCTCTCTTGCGCCTCTTTACAAAAACATCTTCTGCTTGCTCTAAGGGGAGATCAGAACTGCCGTCATATTCCACCACCATTTGGACACGTTTTCCAAATTCACTATCAGTTTCAGTAATTTCTGGCATTAGTAGATTCTTAGATACTATAGGTGCTAGTGGTTTTTGCATCATTCTCCTGTCCTCATTATTGACGTAAGCGAGAGGAAAGGTGATCTTCTGTACATTTGAAATATAGTAATTCTTTGTTTTTAAGGCACCCAAAGCAAAATCAATTCTATCCCGAGTAATGGTATCATCGAATGTTATCAAGTGCTCTATCTTAGGATCAACGCATTTTTCAACTTCTGGAGTCACCTCCAATAATAAGTTTGGAAGTTTCATTTCTACATTTTTTCATTTGTTAGGATTGTCTTCTTCCCCTCTCAGCTCGGCTTGCAAAGAATTTAGTAAGGAAGGCTTCCTTGGATATCTTTTATAGTTTTTAAATGGTTGAGTATTTGTGGTTTTGTATATTTTCTTTCTATTCTTAATTTCCACAACAGTTTTTTTGGTTTTACTGCAAGGAACTTTGTACCGTTTGCCATTACATACAACAAAACTGGGCGTATTAATAATGCTGGTGGAAGCTATAAAACACTTTCGAGTGAAGGGCATGTCTTCTAAAAGTTTTTTGTGAATACTCAAGACACTCTCCCTGCAATCCTTTCGTTGCTTGCTAGTCATGCCGCCCATCAAGTCCTTTACCTGCGGAGCTTGAGATTTTATCACCATCTTTCTTCTGTTGGTAAGAGATTTAGGTTTTGAATGTTCTTGCTTTTCTCACATTCTTGAGATTTATTTTCTTTTTTCATTGCTACACTGTCATCGTGAATAATGTAAGAATCCTCTTGAATGCAAGAAGCATCATTCTCACTTACATTGCTAATGTTTTTCGAACACACATTTCCATTTAGTTTCTTAAACAAAGCACTGATGATCTGATCTAAACGACTTCTATTATGTTTCCCAATCAAATTATTTTTCAGCGTTGTTGATTTCGAAATGTTTTGGTCAATAAGGATTTGTTGTGCCCCTGGTGACTGCAGTAATTCATAACTAGAGTTCGCACATTCTTCATCATTTATAGATTGTGTACTTTGAATTGCTTCCTTTTCACATTGTTGCAGGTCACTGTTATTACTTTGATTATCAGTAAGTTCATTGTCATTTTTATACAAACACGTATGATAAT
Source organism: Agriotes lineatus (assembly GCA_940337035.1). Lineage (NCBI taxonomy): Eukaryota > Metazoa > Arthropoda > Insecta > Coleoptera > Elateridae > Agriotes > Agriotes lineatus. Next base: position 162,997 of record CALNHX010001826.1, on the reverse strand, counting down.
TTGTACTCTCTAATTTCTTATCTTTTCTAGGCTTTTTATTGTTCTTTCCATATTCTCTAGTATTCTCTTTTTCCAATCGTTCACACATGTTTTCTCTGAAACTTTTGACTACTGTAAAGCATGGTTCTTCACATTTTGTGTCCGTCATCTCTATATGATCAGCTTTACGCTGCTACTCCGTTTCAATATCAGCTTCCAAAATGCAGTTAGTATTTAATTTAGTTTTATTTTCGGCGTTTCCAGAAGTTATCATAAATATGTTATCTACATCTGTTTCAATATTTTCTTCAATACAGGTTATTTTATCTACACCGTTTTCTGAACTTGTATTTTCTTCCATAGGTAGTTTCTGAACAGATGGATTTATTTTGGTTTTACAGGTACGACCTATAAAAACAAAACAAGGCTTTTTAATATAGTTAGTCAACTGAAACCACTATGAAAAATAGTACAACAGTAATAAATTATAATGATTGTGTATTCAACTGTAATAAATAGTAATTTGCAGCACGAAAAAGATTGTTGCATTTCGCTAGTTCAATTTAGAACTGATAAATGCATTGTGATAATTGCATACTCTGCATTTATCAGTTAATTGTTCTGGAATTTGTTCAAAATTTTAAATATGAGTTTTCTAATTGGTGCTATGATGTTGTTTGACAGACAGACTATGCTAGTCACTATAACATATTATATATACAAAAAACATTTAGTGTGCTTATACAGACACAGCTTTAGATAAGTAAATCGAGTATTTGAATGTAAAAAGAATGTTATACTAGTATCCATTAAAACGTACATTTCAATACTGACCATGCGCACATCAGAGATAAATGAGGCTCGCTAAAGCTGAAAACGAGTTTTACAACCGTCTACAATTATTATGCTGCATTATCATAGACAATTGTTCGAAACAATTTTGGTCGAGTATCAGATATCAATTTGTTGATTTTAATGTAGATAATCATCAATGATTCAAAAATCCAAATGCTTCTCTACATTAAATGCGTATTACAAACAATTCGTTTTTCTTAAAATTCAACTGGTAGATACAATCAAGTCTAAAGCCCATACAACTGTTTTTTTGTAAGATGAGAAATTTTAAAATGCCTTCTCATATATTAAAAAAAAATATCTACATTCTAATTCAAATCATTTTTGTATTTTTCAAATTGAGTTGTAGATAAAGGTATTACAGAAGAAAAAATGTGTTTATTGCTAGTAAATTCAATCTCAGTTCCAATACATCAATTTCTACAATTGATTCCGCAACAAAAAATCTCTACCTGGTTATGACTGGTGAAAGAAGTAATATCAAAGGATAGTACAACTCCCTCTAAAATAATGAAACTTTGTTTAGAAAAGACTACTCATGTCCGAATTTTGCTGTCACGCATCTGTAAGGAGGTTGTAAAAACATTTATTCACAACCATATATGTAATAAGGTGATTACTGAATTTTAAGAAGTTGGTAAATGAGCTATTACCAACTTTAAAACTTTCCAACTGGTCGAAAAAGTGGTTGCCTTGGCAACTGTTGGAAAATAATCAATTGTTGACCGCCGTCTAGGTAAGGACACTGGAAATATCGTTATCCACTCATGCACGTCACAACCTGTCGATTCATAATATAATAATAATTTTTTCAATTATTGTTTAGAATAAAGGGATTGTGAATAAAATAGTATACATACAACGGTGAAAAGTTTCATTCCTGTTTCGAGATAAAGTTAACTTTGACGCTACGCGTCTTGGTTAACTACTTAATCTCTCGACAGTAGTGAAACACTGTCCGCCTAGGTATGTAATATAGTATTAAAAACAGCAGACAATCATGAAATGATTTTTGAGGCTTTCACGGCCATTGTCATTAAGTAATGTAAGTCGTTTATTACTTGATCATGAAATTGATGCAAATATAAAAAAATTTAAAATAAATTTCAGTAACTTTTTAACAAATAATGAATCATTTACAGTCAGATCCTCAAATGTATTGCTGAATCCGTGCTAGTTTCAGCACCTCACAGTTTAGGTTCATATTCAGTTCGATAACTCCTATTATATGCAAGAAAAAAATGTACAAGAGGATAGAACAATTGGGGTACAGACTATTGCCTTGGCCAGAAGTTAGTAATCACTGGTAGACATATGCTTTGCAGTCTGGCAGACCTAAAACTAAACACAACGAACACACATATGAAGCACCTAAAGGGTTACATGATTTTGAGTCGCCTATAAAAAAAAGAAAAGCTTTACATTCAGTAACATTTAACAGTAAAAAAAGTTAATTCAACTAAACTAATTATGCTAGTATAAACAAAATAAATTTTTTACAGGTATTTATGTAGCTACTGTACATTAAAATTGGTTATTGTAAATAATTAATAAAAAAGATTTATTTTGTTCTTTTACTTAAAATACCTAACGCTCAACTTGAGAAATTATAAGCAGCAATCAATAACACATCCTTGCTGTCCAGTTTATAAATTGAACATATTTCTTACGTTAAATAACTCCTTTAAATTAATTGTAAGGGTAATTAGCCTTTTAAGTAGTTGTGTAACACTGGTTGCCTAAACATCTTGAATTACATATGATCTAGTGAACAATAAATTAGTTTTGAACTGAGACTCCTAGCTAACATGACAAGGCGCTGCGAACGAAGTAAACAAAATAAGGTAAAAAGTTTAAATTAAAAATAAAAGTATTCTTTCTTTATCTATGAATAAAAGTGTGTATTAAAATGGAGAGTTGAAATGTGGCCGAAGCAATCGAATTGGACAATGCGTTCAACTATTTCATTTAATGGGGGAAGAAGCTTTACAAATTTCTAACAACTTCACGTTTGAAGAGTCGGAAGTAAATAAGATTGCCAGCTTGAAAAAGAAATTTGAAAATTATTTTGTGGCAAAAAAGAACATCACATACGAGCGGTACAAGTTCTTTACAGCAAGACAAGGGGAAGACATCATTGAGCAGTTCGTTACATATTTAAAAAACCAAGTACAATAGTGCGAGTTTGGAGATCAAAAACTACGATAAGAACTAATTAAAACAATGTTAATGATAGGTATCAAGGACAACCCAACCAGGAAAAAATTACTACAAAAAGAAAAATTGGATGTTGCAAAAACCATTGAGTGCTGCGTGGTTACAGAACTCTCTAGGAAACAGCTGCATGACATGAAGGAAGATAACGACACTGCAACAACAAAAGTCGCCACCGTCAAATACAGACGAAAACTTTGCACAGCGCACAGCAGAGAAGAAACCCACCAACTACAGCATACCTGACACCTGGTAGATCTAGCAACTGTAAGCAAAACAAACAAATTACAGAATGCTCCAGATGCAGAAGAAACCAGGAAACAGTTTTCTCAGATTTGCAAATACAAACAAAGGAAAATGAAAATGATTCTCAGACTTGGTCGATTGAAGAAATAAATAAAAATAGTAGTTGCAGTTATTGTATAGTAGAATTACGTATAAATAAAAGATTAAATGTTAGAACTAGATTTAAGACAGACACAGCGGCAGGTGCCAAGATTGTTCCGGTTAACAATTTAACACAATTGGAATATAACATTCAAAAAATCACTAAAACGAATGAAACTTTAGTCATTTTACAGACGAGAAGATTCCTGTAATTGGTAAATGTCTGATAAACCGAGAATTTAAAAATACACAGATTGGAAAGGTAGAATTCTACATGGTAGAAAATAAGTATAGTTGCATATTAGGTTTAAACACATTAATAGATCTAGGAAGAAAAATTGAACAAGATGTAAATATCAAGAAAATTAATGTAGTAAAACAGGAAGAAGTGAACTTATAGATTATAAGGAATTAATTAATTGAAAGTGAACATGATTTGTTTAAAGGAATAGGTAGTGTAGGTACACCATATCACATTGACTTCTAAGAAAATGATGAACTAATCGTAGAACCAATCAGAAATGTACCTTTTGCCTTACGAGAACAATTTAAGCAATGTCTCGATAAATCAGTAGAAACCAAAATAATAGAAAAAGTTGAAGGTAGTTCAGATTGGGTCAATATAGTCTGTTCAGTAAACATAAAAACACAAAGTGGCCTTTGATTTCCAAAATTTCATGAGTGTACTTCCAGAATTTATCTTTGTCTAGGAATGTACTTACAAAAAGTTGCTAAAACAAATAGGTTAAGGGTGTGACATTTACTTAGCAACTGTCATAAATGTTGTAAATAATTACTTTTAAGGATATTATGCAAATACTGTGTTGAATACTATTGACGTAGCGTTTATTAATAGGCGTTTTTATTACATTTTATAAAAGTTCACGGTAGAATTTCAAGAAAAATATCTAGTTTGACACTGAAATAATGACAAATATTAATTGTCATTTTTAAATTCAAATCTGCCTTTGTGCAGGTGTGAAAATCTTTGCAAAAGAAAATACAGAATTCATAGTACCAAAGAGCATATAATTAGTATATGATTTTTGCTAGTACCTACAAAGAATGTACGCATATGCCAACTTCAAAAAATTTTAAATGTTTTCGTGTTTACTGAATGCCCAATACGTATGCCTTAGTTAAAAAAAATTACGGTACGTTAAGAATTTGTCTGGATCCAAAATGAATCCATAAAGACACACACATATAAATTACCAAATATAGATGAAATAATATCAGATCTAAACGGCGCGACAGTCTTTACAATTTTAGATGCTGCCAGTGGCTTCTGGAAGATTCCACTGGATGAATACTCAAGTAAACTTTGTACTTTTGCAACCATATATAGTAGATATAAATTTTTAAGGATGCCCTTTGGTATCAAATCTGCAAGTGAAGTGTTCCAAGAGCATTTTCAAGATATCTTTTCAGGCCCATGGCACAGTCAAAGTAAAAGCCATAAAAAACATGCCAGAACCCCAAAACAAAAAAGACGTGCAACGGTTTTTAGGCTTTATAATGTACGTAGGGAAATTCATCCAAAATTTATCAGAGTTAACAAAACTTTTTCGTTATATGCTAAAGAAAGATAATATTTTCGAATGGGGTAATGAGGAAAGAAACTCCTTTAATAATTTAAAATCAAAGGTTGCAAATGAGCCCACATTATGATATTTTGACCCAAATCAACCAATAACAATATCAGTAGACCCGTCAAAGTCAGGTTTAGGTGCAGTACTATTACAAAATAATAAACCATGTGCCTATAGGTACATCGCGTGCAATGATAGAAACTCAACAGCGCTATGCGCAAATTGAAAAACAACTATTGGCTATATGTTTTGGTGTCGACAAATTTTATTAATATAAATTCGGAAAGAGATTTACAGTAGAGATTGATCATAAACCATTAATTTCTATTTATAAAAAAACATTAAACTCGTGTCCAGCAAGATTACAACGAATGTTTCTATCATTACAAAAATATGAAATAAATCTAATTTACAAAGCTGGTAAGCATTTGATAATAGCGGAAACACTTTCTCATGCAAATTTACCAGAGACTCATGAAGAAAACTAAATGTAGAAGCGCAGGTCTGTCTAATCGAAAAAAATCTGATAATTTCAGATGAAAGGACAGAGCAACTTAAGTCACGATGAAGACTTGGCTGCTTAAAAAACTATATAATACAAGGATGATCAAACGAAATTAAAAAAACTCCAAGCAACCTAAAACATTATTATAAAATAAGAGGTGAAATTTCAGAAGAAAAAAATGGAATGTTGTATCTAGGACAAAGAGTTATCATTCCAACTTCTTGGCGAAATAAAGTTCTAAATGATATTCATACAGGTCGTGTTGGAATAAATAAATGCATTCAAAGAGCTAAAAATTCAGTGTATTGGCCAAATATCAATGATCGCATAGAAAATTTAGTAAGTAGGTGCAAAATGTGCAATATTTACCAAAAGTCAAACAAAAAAAAACCAATGATTTCACATAGTAACCTAGAAAAACCTTGGCAAAAAGTAGGAATAAATCTCTAGATCTGTACGAATTAGCAGGAGAAACATATAGTAATAGAAATAGTAAATTTAAACAAAAAATTGACTGCAATAAACCTATTAACAAATTAAAATTCATTTTTGCCAGACATGGCGTACCCAAAATCATCGTTTCTGAAAGCGGTGACAGTTTACAAGTAACGAATTTCAAAATTTTGCATAAACATGGAATTTCAAATCAGTGATGAGTTCTCCTCACCATCAGCAATCAAATGGTCAAGTGGAGAGGACAATTTAATCATTAAAAAAATTAATTAAAAAAACAAAGGAAAATAATGAGGACGTATACTTTGCACTTTTAGCTTTTAGAAACACGCCTGTATACAATATTTATACACCATCTCAAATACCTACTAATGTCTAGGTACCAGAGTGACAATTTACCTCTGCATGAAACAATTCTAACACCTAATGTGATTAACAGACAAAAACTTATAGAAAAAATTATTGTAACTCAACAATCAAATGCAAAATATTACAATCGGAGTACAAAAAGCAGAGAAAATTTTCATGCTAGTATAAAAGTATTGTATCAAAACCACCCTAAGAGTATATGGAAAAAAGGAACAATTTTAGTCAAAATTAGAGAGAGAACCTATAAGATAAAAAAGGAGGATGGAGCATGTATCATACGAAATAGTTTGTATATCAGAAAAAGACACACACCTAATCAAACGATACAAACTCTACACTCTCAATATGTATATGATGTAGACGATACTAATAGTAACAAGTATACAAATTAACAAGCAGATCAATCAAGTGACACAAATGTAAATAATGGTATAAGCAAAGAGCATATAATGCATTATATTATGCTCTTTGGTATAAGTGAGACTAATAATCGAAGTGCTAGTGCCAGAATCGTAAAACAAAAATCTGCCTTGCGAGATTATGTTTTATATTAATCTAGAATAGACCTTAGTAATCATTTGTAAACTTTAATGTATAAAAAAACCTTAAGAATAGTTGAAAAGTAATTAAATTTTTTTTTTTTTTTTTTTTTATTTTTTTTTATTGTAATATCTACATCAACAATCGGAACAGTATACAATATATCTTTAATATAAAGTACATATGCATTCCATGAGCTGATTTGATGGTGGATGACGTGGAGGGATCAGCCCAGTGGCATTACCCTGGAAACCTTAGATGGTTAGTAGGTCCTGTGGCCATTTCTTTTTAAGTCGTTTGTATGCTGGTATCTCGACTAGGATTTCTACTGTTGGGTTGGGGTGTACTTGTAGGCGGTCGTAGTGTTTTCTGGCACATTGTTGAATCATCTCTTTTACAAAGGGGATATTTAGATCGGTGTGCAATGTTTGATTGGTAATATACCATGGTGCAGCTGCTATTTGTCTCAAGACTTTGGACTGAAAGGTTTGTATAATTTTGAGATTTGACATACTTGAACTACCCCATAATTCCAGTCCGTATGTCCAAATTGGTCTGATAATGGTTTTGTAAAGGAGGATTTTATTTTCTAAGGAGAGGGGGGATTTCCTTCCAACTAACCAACTCATCTTCTTTAGTTTCAGGTCCATTTCCTTTCTTTTCTTAGTTATGTGCAGTTTCCAGGTCAACTTGCTATCTAGATGTAGCCCCAAGTAGCGGACTTCTGTAGCATGAGGTATTTGTATATTATTGAGTTGGACATGTGGGCAGTTTTGTTTTCTTAACGTGAAAGTCACGTGTGTGGATTTGCTCTCATTTATCTTAATTCTCCACTTACTAAACCATTCTTGGAGCAGATCCACATGGTTCTGTAGTTTTTGTGTAGCAGCTACGGGATCTTCGTTTGTGGCTAAAATAGCAGTATCGTCTGCAAATGTTCCAATTACAGTGTGTGGGGTTACTGGTAGATCAGCTGTGTAGATTAAATAGAGAATTGGCCCCAACACACTTCCTTGAGGAACTCCTGATGTGATAGGATATATATCTGATGTTTCTTCACCGCACTGGACCTGATATGAGCGAGATGATAAGTAGGATTTTAATATTTGGAAATAATGGTGCGGTAGCTTTTGCTTGATTTTAAATAAAAGCCCACTATGCCATACTTTGTCAAACGCTTGCTGTATGTCTAAAAAGACGGCCGAACAGAATTGCTTATCTTCGAATGCTTTATGGATAGTATTGACAAGTCGATGGCATTGCTGGATGGTCGAGTGACTGTGTCTAAATCCAAACTGATGATTTGGCAAGCATTCCTCTAGTAAATTATTGTCCCTCATTCTTTTGAGTAGCAGTTTTTCCAAAAGTTTGGAGATAACTGATAACAGACTTATAGGCCGGTAGGAGGTAACGTCTGTGGGTGGTTTTCCCGGTTTTAAAATCAATATAATGTAAGCGTGCTTAAGTTGAGTTGGCCAATATGATAATCTGAGTATAGCGTTAAAGATTATCTTTAAAAACCTTACTCCACATTCAGGCAGTTCAGATAGTAATTTGCCGGTGACTAGATCGTATCCTGGAGCCTTTTTCTTGTTTATGTATTTGATTTCAATCTCAATTTCTTTTGTAGTAAAGTTTGCAATTGGTCGTGACATTTGAAAGGGTGCACTCAGAAACTCGTCAACATTTACATCTGGGTTAGTTGTGTGTGGTTGGAAAACTTGAGCAAAATGTTGTGCATACACTTCCGCTTTTTCACTATCTGACCTCGCCCAGCTGTTGTCAGGATTGCGGAGAGGAGAAACAGTAGGTGTTGGTCGCTTGAAACCTTTTGTTGCTTTCCATATTGAATTATCTTTTTTTGATAGGTTATTGAGATATCTAGCAAATGTTTCGTTTCGGGCCATTCGCAGCTTTAATTTTAAAGTTTTTGCCAGTCTGTTATAAGTGGTTTTATCTACTGGATGTCGGCTGCGTTGCCATCGGGCTCTTGCTCTTCTTTTTTCTGCTATCAGCTTCATTATTTCGGCAGGGATGTTTTGCGTTTGTCGCTCTTGATCTTTGTTTATTGGTGTTGCCTTCCAAGCAGCTTCTTGCACGGATGTTATAAAGTAATTTGTGGCTTCGTCTATGTCTGTTTCTGATTCTATGTTAATATTCGGAATGTTCAAATTTTGGTATGTGTACTCTCTGAATAAGTCCCAATTAGTGAATGCGTTGTGTAATACTGGTTTGCGCTTCTTTTTTATTATAGTAGTACTGATGGTGGCACAGACAGCTGTATGATCTGAAGCTAAGTCAAAGTTCGACTTTACATCTGTAAAATTAGTTGATATGCCTTTTGTGATATAGAAGTCCAGCAGGTCAGGAATTTTATTCAAGTCTGATGGCCAATACGTTGGTTCTCCCGTAGAGAGGGTACAGTAATTATTTTCATCGATAATTTTGTAAAATGCACGACCCCTTGTCGTCGTTAATCTTGAGCCCCAGCTAAGATGCTTGGCATTAAAGTCTCCACCAACTATAAACCTTTGTCCCAATGAATCAAAGTATCGTTTTAGGTCGTCATTGTTAAGTCGATGTTTAGGCGGGCAGTACACAGCAGATATTGTGATTCGGTTATCCAGCTTGTTGACCTGTACGGTTGTGGCCTGAAGAAAGTTTTCTTCAAATTTCGGTAATTCATGATGAATAATCGTTTCACGAACAATGATGGCTGTTCCACCATGCGCATCGCCATCCGGGTGTTGGGTATGGTATATGACATAATTTGGTATTTTTATAAATGATTTGTCGGTAAAATGAGTTTCCGATATTAGAAGAATATCTATGTTGTGAATTTTTAAAAAGATTTCCACTTCTTGTTTTTTTGACTGGAGGCCGTTGGCATTCCATAAAGCTAACAGTAAGAATTTAGCCATTGCGGACTAGTTTGTTTATAACAGTAGATAACATGTTCAGGATCATGTTATTTTGTTGTACTAATTGTGTAAACATACTTTTGAATTCATTGAGAAATTGATTAAGTGTAATATCTGAGTTGGTGGTTGTTTGTTCTGTATTGTTTCTTGTCATCTGCGCGTAAGTAATTTGATCATTATAGCGTTTATATTCATTAATGCGTTTTCTTGGTTGCTGTTGTGCTGCGCGATATTTGTACTGTAATTCGTGATATATTTGACAACCTTTATAGTTTGCCGGATGTGCACCGTCGCATAAGATGCATTTGGCGGGGGTGTCCCTTGTTTTCGTACAGGATCTAGTATCATGAGGTCCCCCACATTTAACACATGCATATGGACGATTACAATAGCTTTTCGTGTGGTTATACTGCTGACATCGCGTGCATTGTACTAAATCGGTACTTTTTCGTGGGGGTTCTACTACAATGACTTTATTATCAATGTATTTTAGATTGTAGATATTTTTATTATTAGCGGCAGGTACCAGATCAACAAAAAACATCGGAAGTCCAATTTCTTTATTATTACGTTTTTTGATATTTACTATGTTCCTAACAGCGAAACCTTCCTTTTCTAAATCTTCCTTTATATCGTTCACTGGGGTTGAGGGATGTAAATGCTTGATTACCACTCTATAAGATCTCTCTTCCTTTAATTGGTATGTGTGATGGATAATGTTTTTAGTTTGCATGAATTTTATTAAGTTACGATATATATCGGTCGTTTTTGGATTAATTTTAACGACATTATCTGGTAAACATTTGGTTGTAAATTGGTGTTCTTCTGCCACAGTTGATAAGGTATTTAACATATCCTCATAATTAATCACGCCATGGACGAATATGGGCGGCGGTTTAGGTACTGCCTTAGCTGTAGTTTCTCCTGGTGTTTCGGAGTTATTAATGTTGTCTTGGTGATTATCGTTATTTAAATTACTAATAGCAGCATATCTGTTCGATTCAGTAACTGTAGATACTGCTGCTTGAGGTACCTGTTTATTTTTACGTTTTCTTTTGTTGGGACCTACTATCTGCCATGAATACTCATTCCTCTTATCTGCGTCTCCAGTATTTTCTTCGTCACCGCTGTAGCTGTTGACAGTGCTACTTTGTTGAACATTGGTGTAATTAGTCACAGGTTGAGGAGTTAATTGGGTAAGAGGTGGAAATGGTGTCAAATTATATTGCATACCTGCATTATTTACGTTTTGCAGGAAAAACGGCTGTTGTTGTTGCCCTTGACTCAGAAATATCGGCGGACTAAAATTTGGCTGAGGTAGATAGCTTATCGGCTGCGATATTGGGTAGCCGACAATTCCGTTTTCACCATCCATTCAGAAACACTTGGCCTTCCGGCCGCACTTATTATTTCACGTTCAATTTAACTTAATCGGGGCTAATACAACCTTACTCGTCAAAAATCAAACGAGAACTTTTGTTGCCAAAGTGAGAATAAGTAATTAAATAAGAGAAATGTAAGGGTAGTTAGCCTTTTAAGTAGTTATGTAACACTAGTTGCCTAAACATCTTGATGAACAAATGATCTTGTGAACAATAAATTAGTTTTGAACTGAGACTCCGAGCTGACATGACATTAATAATTTTTTCTCGGAATTTATATCATCTGCACAAAAAGACTTTGTTATTTATTGTTTTGAGAATAAAATATTCAGCTGCTTTTTGTGTGGGATCTAAGCTTCAGGTACGTCATGCTCATATAAATCTAGTACAAGCAATTTAGATCTAGTTACGCAATTATCTAAAATTGTTGCACAACTGACTTTTCATTAAGTACAAAACAAAAGAAATAAAGGCAATTAATATTTTATTGCTCCTCCATTCGCTTCAATTACAGCCCTTAATACAATACACAAAACAAATAAGTTTGTATTAGATGTATGTGAGCATGACTGTACATAATAGATATGCTTTCTATATGCAGTGCATTTCAGTTCCCACCTTCACACCCATTATCTTCTTTATTTATTTTCTAGTAGGTTTCAAGTTTTGATTATTATGCTACCCTTTAAACGAGCTATTTTCAGAATTTTTAAATGATATCGACGCTAAGCAGCAGCTTGCTGCAAACAAAAATAGATGCTAAAAATTATAGTAGGCCTAGCTTCATCACAGAAGTTGTGAAAAAAAGTTGTTCAGAATCAGAAATATAGTCAAAATCCAATTTTTTTTGGAAAATGTGTACTGTTAGTAATTTATAATATTATACTTAATGGAAATTAATAAATAATTCATCGTTGTCTTAATAAAGATTGCCATGTCATACAAAAAGTTTATGAACTGTCAATTAAGCATACTATAATTTTGAATATCAAGTTAAATATGGTCTCAAATAATTTAACCATCGCCGAAAACAGAAATACTGCCTCCCGATAGTGAAGAATATATAACAATTTCTAGATTAAAATTTATATTTTGACTATTTGTGCGATTCTAAGTAACATGTTGTAATAGCTTTTTCCGATCAATTTAGGTTACTATGATTTTTAAATTTTTGGCATTTATATTTATTGCAGTAGGCTACTTGTTTACAATAAAATTATTTAAATTGATAAAAATAACCCTTGTAAAGAATTGTATAATTAACCATGTAGTAAATAATCAATTTATTGATAATAGCAAAGTAATACAAAATTAAATAGGATAGCTGGCACATAAGTACTACATAGTACTGTGCAAGTGTTGTATTTTCTTAATAACAGTTGCAAATTAATAATATTTATCTATTCACCAAATTCGTTTTTTTTGGTTATAATTTACATAATAGGTAATCTAAGAATTTTTGTTCTTCAGAATACATACATATAAACAATATGTATTAATACCTAAGTATTAATTAAGCAAGCTTAATATGACGCTTTTGTTTAATCTTAAGAATTTCGTCAACCTATTTTTATATAATCCAGAGTTATTTATAGTTTTAAATAAAGGGAGAAGTATAATGTATAATTTAGGTCCAAGATATGATGTGAATCGTTGGCTTTGTGTAAGTTGCATTTTAGGAACAACCATTTTTCCTTCATTTTTAAGTCTAGTATTAAGAGTAGCTGATTTTATCTTTCAGAGATTTGTTTATATATAAGAATAGTAGAACGGATTTAGCATAAAGCAATTTCAAATCCAAAACTTCTGTTTCTTCGAAGGGAAGACTTGTTGAGTACACCGTAGGTTTTTTGTGCATGACTTAATATACTTCTCTGGGCGTAATCTAGAATTTTAATAGTAGTAGAAAAGGTACCTCCTCAAACAATTATACCATACCTTAATAACGACTCAACCAGGGCATAATACACCATTTTCAGTTAGGGCATAGGCGTAACACCTTCAACTGTACGAACTTATAAATTCATTTTCTACACTTAGTAAAATTTGGACTGTAAAAAGTTACGACAAAAAACATCCCCCCACCCTTGTATAAACTACCCCTTCTAAACCTTATAATACCAAATTTTTTCAGTTTCACTTAATTTAGCATAAAACAACCACGTCAATATGCCAAAATTATACAAAATTTGCTTTACCTGTACTACGTTAATTAATAAAATTTGTGTTGTTTATTACCCTTCTCAAGGCTGTAGATCCCTCAAAACGCATTTTTGGACCTATGTTCATATGGACTTTTTCTTCTTACTTTCATGAGTTTGAGTACCTACTACCAAACGCCTAAAATTTTGTACCACTTTTTCAAAACACCGTGTATAATGATTAACAATTATCTGTCACTTAGGAATTAGCTTTGTGACAAAATTCATAGTATAATGTCCTACTTGAAGCAAACTGTAATTTATAAATTGAAATAATATATGTAGTAACATTAAATACGACTTTATTTAGAGAAAACCAAAATGGAAATTACCTATCAAAATTAATTAATTGAACATTGAACAGCCAAAAATAATAATGATTATAGAAGTTAACGAAGGAAATAAGCAATTAATAGTATCTCTCAACGCGAAAATGAGATGTAGAATAGGCCAGAACTTTAATATAGGAGATCCGAACCTCGAAGTTACCAAAGACTTTGTGTACCTGCAATCCTTCATTAACAATGATTCAAACACAAATAGTAAATTGAAGAATCATGCTGACTAGCCGTTGCCATTTTGGGTTTATTAAACAATTTATTACACAAAACCTTCATTAGACCGTTCTTTGCTTCCGAGACGTGGCCATAACAAAATCCGATAAAGCCCACACAGGAGCATTTGAACGGAAGCTACTGCGGAAGGCCTATGGTGCAGTGCAGAAAATAGACAAATGGCAAATTAGATATACCTTTGAGTTATACTAGTTATTCCAGGATGATGCTGTAATAGTATATTACATACCGAGGTGGGAAGTGTTTCATTACTGTCGAGAGATTAGGTAGTTTACCAAGACGCGTAGCGTCGAGGTTAACTTTATCTCGAGACAGGGATGAAACTTTCCACCGTGGTATGTATACTATTTTATTTGCAATCATCTAATTTTAAAAATAACTACAATTGAATTCTAAATAATAGATATCTTGATGTAGCTAATATTTTTGTTACCATGGAAACACCCCACTCTTCAGGTATGTAATATTTTTCGGGGCATGTAATAATTTCCTGGCTAGTTTCAAGTAATCACGTAGTTCCCAGCTGTTGTCATGTCATGAAATTAACACATTGCAATGTGATTGCGAATAAAAGGAATTAAAATAGGAAACCTTTGATGGGGTGCCCATCTGGCGACCAGCCCACAAAGAAACTGCTGCTAGGAAAGCCAGATGGTATAAGATAGGACGCCCTAAACTCAGGTGGAGAGACGCTGTGGAAAAAGCCCTTCAAAAACTAGGCTTCAGGATTGGATAGCAACAGCAGCGAACACAGATGCCTGGAAGACCATGCTTGGGAAGGCCAAGGTAACGCAGGGCTGTAGCTCAATAGATGACAAGGACGATAGGCAATATTGAATCTTGACTTGAAAGTTTAAACACACTGTACCTATTTGGGAAACTACAAATCTGAGGTAAAAAGGTTACATGAGTTTTCCACTTCTTTTTATGATGCTACATGGTCAACCTAAGAAACACACTGTATAGTGGTACACTGAATATTATCAACTATACATATAATTAAAATAAGGTTGTCTGTGTGAAGCGTATTTATTTCAGTTTTATTAATTTGTAAACAAATGTACGTACCGGTTCCGGTTATTAAATCTTATTTCATTTACATTTGTCTGAAAATGACCTGAAATAAACTAGAAATTAATGAAATATAATACTCCACTATTACAATTTTAAAATATTATAGCATATCTGTTGCATAAAATAATAAAATTCATATAACACTTTAAAATTCAAGCAATGGCGGAACCGCGTGTACCGAAACAAGTGGACGAAATTTAAGATATTTTTATGGGTTTTATTTTGCGCCCTGATACACAAAACATGCTGCAAACAAAACTAGAAAATGCGCTACTTACTTTTAAATTGAGTCGAATGATATGCCATGCGACCTCGCAGATTTTTCTAGAACGCCCATCCACGTGGCAGCTATTGCATGACGGGGAAACCTAATAACAGACGTTTAGTAGCTATTAGAAATGTGTATCTTATTTTTACATGTCCTACATACACACTAAAACTAGCAGCAACACTAGTGTACAATAGAAATGCTTAAATTTGCAATAATTACCGCGGCCCGCCGTTTACAACTGCTTTATGACTAAACCTAATATGGATGCACTAGTGCACTGCAAATCAAAGCTTCAAACCACATAGCTTTAACGCCACCTACTTAGTGAAGCTTAACGCATTAAAGGCGGTAACGAATTTCAAATTGGTCAAATTATTTCGTGTATATTTTTTAACAAGTACAGGGGATTGACAATAATTAATGAACATAAGTACTAAACTTAGATTTAAGTGTACGTTTTAGTGTACAACGTGTTCAAGATGAGAATACATGGCATGGAGAGCTCGTAATTCTGTTAAATTACAGAAAATATGAAACCGCTATGAGAACTTTTCATGTACAAAATCAAATCTTTTACATTTGTCCTTTTTCGTCACGATCGTTAAGTTATTAGAATTAAAATGGCATTCTCAAGACACTTTTAAAGAGGAACTTAAATCGGAGTTTATATTTTCATTTGTTTCTATAGTGTGAGATATTAGTGTTAACCTATTTTAAATACAGGTCAAAGCACGTTGTGACACGTTGAAGAGGGATGATTTTTCTCTTTCGTTGACATAAGATTTGCTAAACGTATTTTTCTAGCTAACTAAGCCAATCATGAACAACAAACCATTTTTTTATGAAAGGCCGCGCTTGTTTAATTAAAAACAAACGAATGCTTCAATTTGCATTCTATTCAATTTTAACTATATTCTGTAATAGTAGATCACGGAACTAGTTTAGAAAAGTGATGTTTTACAGAACGAATACGGCTGATTTGAGACGAGCGTTAACGAGTACTTAAACATCCATGCGAGTTCAGTAAAACCACGTTTTTAACGGGTTTCCTATACTATTTCTTCACTTTACATGTAAACATTTAAAATTTATATATAAAAGTGATATTAAATGTAAAAATATAACCAAGGTAACAAAAACTCACCTTTATGTACTAATAAAGCACAATAAGCAGCTCCAGTTTATGTTCAATTAAGTGCAGCTACTTTTTAAAATGCAAGTAACTGTATAATATTTTTATCTTCATCGGTGTTGTTATAGACTATTAAACAAATTAATTTTATCTACGACAGTGTGTAAAATTGCCTTTTAGTTGGCAGTTTTAAGTTTGTAAAACTACTGTTTAATAACATGTTTTCATTAGTTTACGTCATCAGTAGTAACAAGTTTAAAAGATTTCATTAGGCACGTTGTCAGTAGCAACGGGTTTTTAAATTTTTAAAACACGCAAAATTACGAAATGGTTGCTAGCGGGGTTTAAAAAGCTCGCTCACTCGCGTTTTAACTCTACCCCACTCGTGACTAAAGACTAGCTTTACGCACTTGTATCGTAAATCACTATTAGTATCGTTAATAGCTTCATTGCCGCACTGAGTGCGGTAATGGATATTACTGCACTATATCAAAATACATTGAACCAGAATTTATTGATGAATATAAAATATTGAACAATACACGTTTGCTTATGACACTTAGCGAGAGTCGTTTGATTACCGCAAAACTCGGCTCACCGCCTCGTTTTGGCAATCAAACTCGTTTCGTTAAGATGCTCATAATCAAACTTGTATCGTTAATATCTAACACCGACTAAAAATAAATTATTTCCATGTTAAAAGCCGTTGCTATGTCGTAATGTTGTAAAGTACCACTTCACTAATAATTTTGAATGTAGAAATATAGTTCATTAGCATATAAAATGCAAACAAATATTATTTTTACGACTCCTACTAAAAGTAGAGACTTATATTAGCAGTAGGTAGCTTGTCGAATAAAAAATGGCATTATAAATAATATGTTTATTTTCAGCACGCAGAATTGTTAGCGTTGGCACATATTCGCTACAGAAGTATATTTTATTTTACTATTTCTAAGACAATGGAGCTGAGTATTACAGAACGACTTGTAAGAAATATCTCTATGCGCGCTCGGGAACAGTACAATAATGATATAATGTGCTAGTTTTTCGCCACCCTGTATATTCCATAACACAGGTATAAACAACAGATAATGTACGAACAAGACATGATAGCTATTTGTGCAACAAGTGCTAAAAGTGTACGTTTATGCACGATTTTGCACACAGTATTTTTCTACGGCCTTAAATGTACTGTCGTTAATCCATAAATGCCGATTTAACAAATGTTTGCATTTAAGACAGTTATAATTTATGTTATAGTAAAGAGATGGCCTTGAATGCACAGGTGACTGTTTCTGCAGCTAGTAGCTGCCAAAGTTAGTTATCAAAGGTAATTATAAATGTACTCACTTTACTTTATTCACTACACAGTGCTTTAATTATTTAAAAAACACTTTACCTCTAATGAAAGAAGTAACTAGAATAATTTTACAACCTCACTTCCAGTTCGAAATTCTAAATCAAACACCAGCTGTTTAGATTTAGCACATGGGTTGAAAGTAAACAGCTGATTTCACTTTTAACACGCTAAATTATAAAACGTGATTTTTAGTGAAAAAGGCTAGCGCTAAAAGGCCTACTTTTAGTAGTGGTCGTAGAAAAATTGTTTTTATTTATGATCGATCAATAATAAGCGTTTTGTGGACCTCATTTTCAGGCGTAAAGCAAGTCCTTTTCGCCCTAGAGCGATAAAATTCCTTTTTTTCCCGCTAACGTCATTTTAGTTAATATTTATAAACACGTATTCATAAAAACCGTAGTTATAACGGTACTATTCTGCTAAAATAACTTTTATTTTTCAATGATCTATTATTTGTTGTTTATAGCTGTGATATGAGGTATAGGAAGCAGTCAATAACGTCATAGGGCGCGTTATCAGCTGGCGTAATGATAACGCCCGCTCATTATGCTCTCTCATGCCCTCTCGAGAGGGCATAATGAGCGGGCATTGTCATTACGCCCACTCATAAGATCCTAGGACGTTATGGACAGCTCTGAAGCTTTTGAAGTTATTTATTTAACACACAAACACATGGCCGACCAACAGGCAAAACGGCCAATAATAGATCGACCTAGAAAGTTACAATTTACAATGTTAAACAAGTAGCGATTAAATTGAAACAACAATAACAAAAAAATTATTGTAAGCACACAATCGATTGCTCATTCAATTTTATAATAAATGTTTTTTTAAAAGTCTTTAGCGGTTGCGAAAGACAATCAAAATCGTTAATGATTTCATTGAATGTCCTCATCATTCTATTAATAGAAGAGTAGTAGTAACTATTTGTGTAAGCAGCCGGCAATATAAAAACTACGGTAACACGTAAATCACGTTGTGGAACATTAAACAGAAGTAAACTGGTTAAAGAATTTGAATTATTAAAATTATTTTTTATTTTATAGAGGCAAATAAGATCTAACATATTACGTCTATTTTCTAAGCTTGTCATCTCTAGAAATGTTAATCGTTCATTATAATTATTCATATATACGTTAGCACGGTGGCAAGTGACTTTTACAAATCGTCGCTGTATCGATTCAATTCTTTTTATATGAACAGCATAATATGGTGACCATATCACATTGGCATACTGCAGAACAGATCTCACCTGAGTACAATAGTTTTAATGTGTTTATATCCGAAAAATCCTTGGTTATTCTCAGAACAAAACCCAACAATCTATATGCCCTTGTAACTATTGAGTCAATATGGGGAACAAAAGTTAATTTAGCATCAAGTATTACCCAAATCGTTCACCGTAAGGACCCTGCTCAAAGGAGTATTATTAATATTATAATCATATGGCAAAATATTTTTATTATTTGAAAATTGCATATATGAGCACTTGTTGATATTTAAAGAGAGCCTGTTATTAACACACAAATTACTCAGGGTGACCTAATCACTCTGAAGACACTCAGCATCTGAAACCGACACTATCTTCCGATAAATTTTGAGATCGTCAGCATAAAGTATGTAATTACTCTCTAATTGACTACATAAGTCGTTTATATAAATTAGAAACAATGTCGGCCCCAGATGCGATCCTTGAGGAACTCCCGAAGTAGTAGTTTCTTGATTGGATTGGTGCCCACAAATTACAACTTGTTGTACTCTATTGTTGAGATATGATACAAACCACAAACGTAACGAATTATTTATGCCATAACACTTTAACTTTTCTGCAAGTATTTCCCGATTTAGCTTGTCAAAAGCCTTCGAAAAGTCTGTATATACAGCATCGACTTGGGTTGTATTTGCAAAATAATCTGTAAGATAGTGAACAAAGCTGAGTATATTTGTTGTTGTAGATATACCAGGTAAGAATCCGTGCTGATGTTAGGATATTACTAGATTGATATGCTCAAGTAGCTGTTTATTTACTAGCGCCTCAAAACATTTGCCAAATATTGAAAGTTTTGAAATGGGTCTGTAATTACTCACTACAGATTTCACTCCAGATTTATACACTGGGGTTACATAAGCAAGTTTCCAGCGGCTGGGAAAGATACCTGATCTTAAAGATTTATTGAATATTAAACTTAAAGAATAAGCTAACACGTGGGCACAAGTTCTTATAAATAGTGGGCTTATACCATCCGGTCCACACGATTTTTTAACGTAAACTATCTCCAAACATTATACTTGTAGGGTTAACAGAGATGGTAAGTTGCCCAACTGGTTCATAAACTGAGGCAAGATAATCACTGAAAAAAATACAAATAGTTTGAGGGTCCGATGCGACAGATTGGCCGTACTGCATAACAGCTGGAATTCCTTGATTAGATTGATTTAACTTTACATACGACCAAAACTTTTTTGTTTCAGATTTTATGCTTTCCTCAGTTTTTCGAATATAGCTTTTATAACATGATTTTATCTTAGTTTTAATTTCTTTACGTAAACCTGAAAATTGTTGATAGTCTGACACGTTCCCATGTTGTTTAAAACGTTTTCGAAATTTATGTTTAAAACGAATAAATAAAATTAACTCTTTCGAAAACCATGCAGGATATTCTACTCGTTTTAATTTTGTACATTGAGGCACATTCAAACGTATAATATTATGAACGATATTGTAAAACCTGTCCACAGCTTCATCCACCTCTAGAGCATTGAGCGCAAGGGACCAGTCGATATACAACAATTCTTGTGTTATGTTTTCATAGTTTGCTGTTTTAAAAGAATAACATTTATAGTATAATGATTCTATTGAGATGTGGGTCTGAATATTAACCTCACACTCCAAAGGCGGATAAAATTTGTCCACATTCGTTAGAGTCTGAGAACAAGATTGTGTGCCCACTAATTAATCAGATAATACAAGATCAAGAATTTTACTATTTTCATTAAATATGGAATTATATTGACTCAACTCGCAATATGCCATGGTGTCCACCAAAAGATAACTAGAAGCCGTTGTTGCATTAGTGTAATTCATTTCCATAATGTCCTCATTTACTATCCATTCAATTTCACTGAGTTTAAAATCGCCAAATATTAAAAAATTACCCGTCTGACCTTGCAAATAATTGTCTCTAATTTTGTGAAAAAAAGTAGCGTATGTAGCAATCCCAACCGAGGGTGGGATATAGACTGCACATAAATACCGCAAAGACTTTGAATTACCTTGTAAAACTTCCAATTTCACCCACAAATCTTCAGTCTGTGAATTATAATTAGGAACCAGGACAGAGTTATACTTATTGCGCACTGCTAACAAAACACCACTCCCATACTTTTGGCCAGTTTTAATGTAGCTTCAGTGCGTGATTGATTGTGTCTTATGCCAACGAATTGATTTTTCTATTTGAAAAATAGAAATACGTTGAGGAAGTCAACAACGAGGTTTTGGTGGTAGAATCAACCAGAGAGCTGTAGGTACCTGTAGGCAGATCCAAAATGGACCAGTCACAGTTCAGGTACTTTTGGAAAGACATTAAGGGGAGTGATCGTTTCCAAAATATATTTAAAAGTTTGATTTAATGTACAATTATTCAGGACTGTATTTAGATTTGCAATAATTGTGTTTAGAAAATAAATGTTTAATTTATACTTGAAATTACATTGTTGAATCAAGTACTTGATAGCTTTAGGTGTTTATAAATTAGAAATTCACTTTTTGGAAATAGGTAACAGATAATTTTGGATCATTAATGTAAAATGTCAAACTGATTTTGGATCAAGCTATTAAAATTGTAAATTTGAAGATTATTTGATATTTACTGTGTAAATGCCAAGTCAAACAAACATTCTCAAGTTTAAGCTATATACAGGGTATCCCGTGACTCGATGCCCATATCTTAAGAGCGTATTCCTTTGACAATTTTAAGTCGAAAGTTCCTAATACACTTTTGTCCAAAACTCAATAGTTAAGGAGTTATGATCAATATTAAATTTAACAGTAAATCAATCTGTTGGCCATGTAGGTAATTCTTTTGTCATGTTGTTATGGTGGCATTGTTTATTCTTTGACGTTATTTTAAGATTAATTTGCTATGGCTACGTTTTCAAATCAAGAATATGCCGATATTCACTTTATTTACGGATACTGTGACGGAAATGCAAGAGCGTCAGTGCGGGAATATCAGCGGAGGTTTCCTGATCGAAGAATACCTAATAAAAAAAGTGTTCAGCAATGTGCATCATTTGACAGAAAAATTTAATTTTCCTAAAGCTACTGCAGAACGTCCCGTACAGCAGGGCTGTCCAACTTCAAGGGGCCCAAGGGCCACTGTAAAAAATTTGAAGGTTGTGAGGGCCGCATCATAAAATGTGTCGTATGCGACTTTGTGAGTGATTTGTAATAAATATAAAACGTGTATATTTCAATACTAATTTTTATTTATTTAAGAAGCTTGGGTTACATTACAAAAAGCATTGAAACATAAAAGAGATATACTGGGTGTTCCCTGAGGTAACCGACAAACTTACACCATATGTTCTAGAAGTGATTCTATACAAAAAAATTCATATTCACTTTAGGTTAATTCCTTTCCGTTCTTGATATACCGACAAAAGAACAAAATTACATCAATTAATGTAAATTTACGTATAGAGATGTGACGTTTCACCCTCTTACTAAGGACATCAAAGATTTACCCCTCGGGTTAAACTCAAATCAGAGAAATACGTTCACTTAAATATATATTCGATTAGATAAAACACCAGATAATTACCAAAATAAATATGTTTTTAGCTAGTTACAATGATTAATTAAAAATAACTCTTGAGTTGCACATTATTTAAAATTAACATGTTCTTCTGGAACGGTGTCTGGTTTCGTAGTCGAGCTGCAACCCAATGCACCATCGAGTGTTGCGGGTCCCTTTTGGTAGTCCGCTGGTACGGGAAATGGGCTGAGTAGATCTTTTGTTCCTGTAAACTTGACCTTCCACTCAGCAGTGATTTTAAGCTGTAATTTTCCGGTAAATTTAGCGGTTTTAAGGGTTACCTGAGACGGGCGTTTGTGCCTAAATCCTGGTGCAAAGGTTGCTGGTACCTTACGACAGCTAGGCGTCGTTCTTGGAGCGAACGCGTTGTCAAATCCTGCAGATGGAATTTTTTCGCCTTGATCCGAAAAATGATGTTGACATTCCCCCGGTAGGAAATTTGCGGGGTGCGGAATCGAACGTCGAAGTTCAGGAATTCGCCTTTTAATGAACAGAAACGGGCCCTGAAGGTGAGTTTATGAAGGGCGGCTACAGGACTCTAGCCGCTCACAAGCGGGGTAGAGGCTGCGATTGCTACAGGTTACAGGTTTAGGTTCTAGTAAAATGAGGTTATGAGGAGTATTTCACCTCTCGGGGCGCCTGGATTTGCGTTTAAAAAATTATGCGGTCGGAAATGGCTTTTAAGCAGTTAACTCTGCAAGACAGTACAGAGTATTAAGACAGGGTTAAAGCCTCAGGGATTCGATTTCCCAAGAAAGTTCAACAATCAAGGTAAAATCGAATTCTAGCGGTCTTGCTCTTGCGGATAATTTGAATTTCTCGGGCTGACAATACAACACGTCATCTCCTTGGAAGCCTGGTGTGGTAAGGGTTGGAGGCCTACTCCGTTAGACAGTTCAGCGTGTCAGACCGGAGGGCCCAGGTAGAAAAGGAGAGGACAGGATCAGGACTAGTGGACTTAACGAATATTTGGTGTGGTGTTCTTAATAATATTCTTATTGGGCCATTCGTATTTCGAGAAGATTTAACATCCGAGCATTATCTAAATGTTTTACAAAACGAGTTGCCAGGATTAATGGAGGATGTTCCACTTCAGAACAGAGTTGACATGTGGTTTCAGCAGGATGGGGCACCACCTCATTTTAGTATAAATGTAAGGGCATATCTAAATAACAACTTTTCTAACCATTGGATTGGAAGAGGAAGTCCGGTTCTCTGAATAGTCATAAAAAAATTCTCAATTAATAAAACATTACATTACTTTATTTAACATGCTTTTTACATTATTCTACACACTCTGTTAAATTTAATATTGCCCATAACCCCTTAACTAGCGAGTTTTGGACAAAAGTGTATAAGGTGCTTTCGACTTAAAATTGTCCAAGGAATACCCTCTTAAGCTATGGACATCGAGTCACGGGACACCCTGTATACAGTCTATTCAACAAAAAAGGCCCAGCCTTCTAGCTACTTTATTATTTATTTTAAACCCAATATACCTTATATCAAATGAAAAGGCACATAAAAACCTACATTTTAACACCATCAAATTGTTTCAGAGTGGTGACGTCACATGCAATTTTTTTAAATGACACTGTATATATTTTTTTACATTTTCTGGTAGAGGTTTTTTTTCTCTTTTCAACAATATAAATATTTTATGCCCTTATATAAGAAAAATTTCAAGAAAAATTTCGAGAAAAATTAAAAAACTTTTTTATCGGTGGGAGGCCACGATACAAAACTATAAACAAAAGTGTAACTTAGAAAAACAGAACAATAAACACTTTAGATTATTCTGAAATCTAATAGTTAAAGCGTTTGGCTACTATTTGTTTTGTTTTTCTGAGTTACACTTTTGTTTACAGTTTTGTATTATGACCTCCCACTGTGAAAAAGTTTTTGTAATTTTTCACGAAATTTTTTTTATGCAACTGCATGAAATATTTATATTGTTGAAAAGAGAAAAAAAACCTCTACCAGAAAATGTCAAAAAATATAAACAGTGTCATTTAAAAAAATTGCATGTGACGTCACCACTCTGAAACAATTGAAGATAAAAATTTGTTGATTGTGTTAAAATGTAGGTTTTTATGTGTCATTTGATTTGATATAAGGTTTATTGGGTCTAAAATAAATAATAAAGTATCTAGAAGGCGGGACCTTTTTTGTTAAACAGACTGTATACATATTCTAAAGATACCTGAAATTAATTAAATAATACATTTAAACCAATATTATTATTAACATAGCTGTCTGATGAAGACATAACAAAAGTAAAATAGTTAATATTTACACATTCATACAGCCGAAGAAAAAGGAGTCTCATTGCTTACTCTAGTTAGTCGTGGTTTAAATGAATTTTTACTTCCTTTTACGATAAAGGAAGTGTTGGATTCACCCCAAAAATTCGAAATTGAGTTTCCAAAAGATCTTCACGTTTTCGAGTCACCTGATCCCAAAAAACCATTTGTTTTCATTGGTCTGTCTATCCGTGTGTGTGTCTGTCTGTGAACAGGATATCTCAAAAACGAAACGAGATATGAAGTGGAAACTTCATATATAAGTTTTGTGTTCTATTTAGATGAGACAGCAAGCTTTTAAAGAAAATCGCATAACCGCAAGTAGGTATTTACTTTTGTGATTTTTCCGTTTTTATTTCGATTTTTTCGAAAACGGCTTAACGATTTTTTTCAAAATTTACATTTTTATTAAATTTTTTTTGTTCATTGATGTGACAGGTGATTTTCCAGTTGAATACTTCTAAAATGGGTTTCTTTTTCTATTTTAAATGGAACACCCGGTATATTATTACATTGTTGAATTCAGCTTAAAATTCTAGACAAAATTTGTCTCTTTAAGTAACGCTCTATTTTGTACAGTTTTTGTAGAATTTGTAATTTTTGAAAATTTTTAGTGCTTAAAAATTAAAAATCAAATTTTTGGCGAATTATAACATCACTGTAAAAGGAAGTTGAGTGAGTGTATCACACCAGATTTTTTTAAAATTTCATGTAAAAAAGTGGGCTCTTTTAAATTAATTTACTTTTAATTTAGGAATGAAAGATCTTAGAACCATATTATCTATTAATGTGAATATTAATAGAACAATTACAACAATTTGTAACATTTGTGCCTACATTTTTTAGTTCACTCATTTGATAGCTTGTGGATGGTTCTACAAGCGCTTGTTCAAGATTGACATTTCATTAGGTGAAATTAGGTTTGCAAGCTTAATTTTATTTTCTGTTAATTCGGCAACATATCCTTCTGCTATTGAAGACGTCTTCCAGCCTCCATGCCTTTTAAGATTGCTGATACTACCACCACCATCTACCAGCAAGATCGCTGATGTTCTTCGGAAGCAGTGACCAGTGTAAGATTTGACGTCTGCTAATTGAGGGTATTTAGCAATTAAAGAAGGCGTTTCTCCAATTTTGTTGATCCCGACAGGTTGTTTGGTACACTTCTCTTTTTGGTAATTTATGAAGAATCGTCGGGTTTTAATGTTTAGTGGTCAAAGTGCAGCATAGTTTCGATAATACTTAATAAACTCAATATTGCTTACAACAAAACTTGTTTTCTTATCTGGTACTTTAACTAATAACAAGTCTTCTTTATCGTGCATGTTATCTACAGTCATTTTCATCAATTCCTCTCGTCGCTTAGCTCCCAAAATTCCCATAATTAAAAGCACCTGCATTAGAGACAACTATCAGTACATACCAATTATACGAAAAAAAAATTTGAATTATACCTTCATCAATAAGTAGGTTTTGTCCTCTGCTTTCAGTAAGAATTTATTAACTTCATCCCTCGTAAGCATTTTTGATTTCTTTAATTTGTAATTTTCAGACATTCGTTTTAAAAATGATACAAGTTTATTAAATTTGCTGATGTCGATGTTGTGTTTTATATTAATGGTGGCTTTTAACATTGAATAGGTGGACTATAATGTTGAGGATTTTACTACCTTGCTTTTTTCGGCGAAATAGACAAGCAGGATATTTTCGTTCACCTTTCCAGGACATTTTTTGGTCTTACACCATTCCAAAAAGAGGTGGTAGGTCATACACTACTTTTAATTCTTGGGGTAGAAGGTTGGTAATTGTGGTATTTGACGCTTTGATAATTTTAGAACATTTGTCGGAATCACACATTTTTAGTTTTATTTTGCCGTGAGCAAATTTCAATAAATAAAGACATATCCTTAGTTACCAGAACTGGCCAACGCACTTGACTAAAATGAAGGCAAATACAACTCTGTACAAAATAGACTTGGATTTGAAATTTTGAAATTTTTAAAAATCTTTTTATGGACAACTTCTGTTAGCGTGCTTATTTTTCAATCGTGTGGATTATTAAACTCGTCTGCGCCTCTTTTAATAACCCTCCGCACTTGTGAAAAAAATTTGCACTTCCAACACATGTGGTCTAAATAACTATTCATAGTGGAAAGTGTATTTACTACAGAAAACATCTAGAAGCACATTCACAGACTTTTTGTTTAATGGCTATTTTTAAATCGCACTTATGTTTGGAGATATTCAAAACATCACAGTATGAATAAAAAACAACTCCGGTTGCTAATCAGCAGATTAGGAAATAAAAATTGTTGTAAATTATAAAATTCTATTTGTCAAAACAAAACTTGTACATATAAGTATATCACAATATAACAAAATTTTATTAATCATTCAAGTAACAGCATGAAAAATGGGAGAAAATAAAATCACTCTCTTAACCTTAGCGACCGTTGCAGTTCTCATCATTTACACGAAAGTATTAGAAATTTATCATTACCTACAGAACAAATTAATATAATAGTTAAATATATTACACTACATAAAAGAACACAATTCCTAATTACGGCCAGTAATAACATCGATAAAAAAAAATTTAAACCAAACTTGAACACATTCTCGCTTATTTTTCCATTATATGAACAGTCTTTGAAAAGATGAATATGAAGATGTATATATTATAGACAATTTCAGTAAAATACATGACAGTCTTGTGATGGTTTGTAAGCAACGTTGTATCCGTTGCTATTTTTTTCGCACACAAATGAGACACTACGCTGCTACCTGAACGCTTTACTACTTGCAAAGGTTTTAACCTTGAATGGTTCTTATCTGCTAAAACCAACGGTAACATACGGGTGCGAGACTTGGAAACTGGGGGCAGTAAGCCAACTAAAACTAATTGTATGGGAACGAAAGATATTACGGAAAATTTACGGAGGAATAAAGGAGGGTGAGGAGTGGAGGAGAAGGACAAATAAAGAACTGGAAAACCTATATAGAGAACCGACAATAGTGCAGTGTGTTAAACAACAACGAGTGAGGTGGTTGGGACATGTGTAACGAATGAATCATAACAGAGTGGCTAAAATAGTGCTGAGCATACACCCAGTGGGAACAAAAGCAAGAGGGAGACCGAGGAACAAATGGAAGGAAGAAGTGTTAAAGGACTTGAAAGAAATGGGAATAGATGACTGGAGAAGGAAAGCCCTAAACAGAGAAGAGTGGAGAAAGTTAACCCAGGCAATGGGCCGCAAAGGCCTGTAAAAGCCATATATATATATATGGTTCTTATCTGATGATTTGAAAGTACTTTGTGTCATTTCCTTCCTTTACGGCAATATAATTAGAGCTAGTTTTTGGAAATGTGCTGCTTGTAACCACACTTTCTGGAACCGCACTTTTTGGAACAGGCCTAAGTGTTGCCATTGAGCTGTTATTTATATTTCCCGATATTGGATGCACATGCGCGAATGGTAAGCGAGTAGGTTGCACTATGTTTAAAACTTCTGATTTAGATATTGTACTCGCAGAAGGAACACTTGCAGCTACAACGCTCTGCACTGTAGTACTACTACTTGCAGTTGCTGTAATAACTGTATGCATTGGCATTACACAAACTTTTAATGCTCGATTTTCCGGCTATTTTTATCTTCTTCTTGGACAGAAGGCTGACGTCAGTATTAATAAACGGTTTCCTGGTTAATTTTAATTCTGTAGTTGAAGCAGGGCAGAGCTTAGGCACTAGATGAGAAATTTCTGCATGACTTGATGCTTCCTCAGAATCATCAGGCACTTTTATTGGATCATCCATGAAAAGTTGAGCTTCTTTTATTCTTTCATTTGAAATGAAATCCAAGCTGTTCGAGTCACTTTTATCAGATACATTCAATAGGGTGGAGTTGGAATTGAATCTGAGAATCTGATCAAGCTCCTTTTGCACTTTAGATTGCTGCTGTGGAGGTAAGTTGGATATTAATTTGGAATACTGCTCTGCCAGTAAATTCTTCCTGGTTTCAAGACAGAGTTTTTCATTGGCGAAGAAGTTTCTTTCTTTTTGCAGAGTTTCCACTTCTTTACGAGTCTGTAAAATAGAAATTAAAATAATCGAGTGACTTTTGGTAAGGTTTTGATGAATTTATAAACTTACATTCTCTAAAATATTTGAAAGGCACTCCGATAATGATCCTGGAGTCA
The DNA here is from genome assembly GCA_940337035.1 of Agriotes lineatus. NCBI lineage: Eukaryota > Metazoa > Arthropoda > Insecta > Coleoptera > Elateridae > Agriotes > Agriotes lineatus. The sequence continues at coordinate 133,867 of CALNHX010001826.1, read as the reverse complement.
ATGGTATTTTCAGAAGTCTTGCCAGTTCGCTGATTGGGGGGAGAAGCAGTTTTTGTTCACGGTGCACTAACGTCTGTGTAATTTCATTTTTATTCATACCGAGCTCCTTTAATACAGTTACAGTGCAGGTAAAAATATTTTTAACACCGAAGGCACCGGCAATCTGAAAAATTAACATATTTTAAATTCGATAGTGAAGTCATCATTTAGTTTTTACATTATTGCTTGTACAATTTTGTGTGTTCAGCTTCTTTTAAAAAACATTACTAAAAAATATAAATATGGTACATGTACCAAATAAGGCCACTTTAAGGGTTTGATATTTTTTTTCTCATTCAATTTTTAAAATGGAGAATCGAGACTTGCTTTACCTTAGAGGTATACCGTTTAGGATATGTGTTATTTTTTATCTTAGCCCTAAGGACATACAATATTATTTTCAGCCAAAAAAATCAATATAGTGTTCAGTGGCCTTATTAGGCACAGGGTGTTCATAATAAGGCCATAGCTGTAAAATTTAAAGTATGTTGTATAAAAAGAGGGAAACAAATATTTATTCTCTTCGCATGAAATCTTCAGTCCACCGAGCTCATTTTGCCATAATTTTTCTGCAAGAAATACGGAATCTATTAAAAAAAATGTACCGGCTCCAAATAAGGCCACCCATACAATTATCATGTGGCCTTATTCGGAACAAAGCACCTTCGCATAAGAATGTTTTTAACTCCAAAAAGAAACAAAATTGAATCAGTTTGATATACCTGGTTAATTCTGCAGCTATTAAGGAGCAATTTAATAAGGGAAGCAGCTGATGAAATACAAAAACAAACTCCATTACACTCCACTTTTATGAGGTTATATTTATAACACCCAACGAACAAAACATAAAAAAGTAGGTGCGCCATCTAGCAGTTGAGAATGAAAGTTCAAATTGCTCTCAGAACTATTGTTGCAGATGCCCTTTTAGCTGAGTTAGTCCAATTAAAGGTTGGGTTTGTACATTGGCCAAAAAACGGCATTGGCCTTATTAGGAACGTGGCCTTATTTGGTACATGTATCTTATGTCTTATAACCAATAAAATAAACAATTATGACTGGGTATTATTTTTCCTAATATCAAATGTGAATATGATATTTTCGTCACTTCAATTTAGAGAAGAAAGCAGATGATGACTTACAGGATTGGACCGTGTTATTATTGAGGTCATAGAACTTAACGTTTTGGGGCTTCATCAGGAGAAAAGCAACCGCGCTCTTCTATCCCTTCTCTTGCAAAGAAATTTTTTCTCTGGCGTGGGTTACAGGTTAAGTTACCATGCTGTTTTGCTATTTTCTCCTGATAAGGCCCCTTATGAAAGTGGGCGAAACGTTGAGTTCTTCAACCTCAATAATGACACGGTCCAATCCCGGAACTCATTTGTTACTTAAAAAAGTAGATGTTTGCATTACAAGTTATAAAAGTCAAATTTTGTTTCTGAAACCGTGATTTACAGTAGGCTTTTTCGTACTCATGTAAGTATGGAAACTCAATCTTTATGAAAACAGTCATGAAATTACTGTCATGACTAGTCAGAAAAGTACTTTAATCCCATATTTGACATCAAATCGTCATGAAATGTGAATATAATCTCACTAATTCACTAATTTTGAGGTGACTTGAAACAGATACATACGTGATATCCATTTAATATTGTACGGTCCAATGGTGCAACATCGTCTTCAACCTCGTCTACAAACCTACATTGCAATTTAAACGTCGAAGGTATCAGAATAAACCATTTTGAAAGTACACTGTAACAATACATCTGTTAAAAGAGCGCTCATTTTGTTTATTATATATTTACCTTTCCATGGCTGCAATAGCAATTCTAGCAGTAGGAAACCGCTTTGTCGTTTGCATAATAGGACATATAATATCTATATAGTTCTCATAGTGGTAAGCCACGATGTAGCCCACAGTAGGAATATTAGTCAGTGTGTATTTACGTTCCGATTCGTCCATTTTATATGACATCACACCTTGGTCAATTTCAATTCCGTCACTTATCTTACTGCAATTTGGATCATTTTCGCTGGCTTCATCAACTACCATCCTGTCATCCTCATCATATCTAGAATCACACCATATTCTATCTTTAATCAAACTCTTTGTCGAATTACGAGTAGCACTATTTACTTTAGGAACTGGTTGAGATTGAGATGTGCTAACCACATTTGAACCAATAGTCTTGTTCAGATTTAACTCTTCTCTTTTCAGAAAAGTGTCTAAAGCATTTTCCTTGTCATTCTGGTTTGGATTCAACATATGCTCAAGCAAAGTCGTCTGCTTTGAAGATGAACACTTTGCCACCCTGTCGGGTAGTTTATCATCACTATCGCAAGTTAAATTTATCATCTCAAGAGGGTCATGTATGATTGTAACATCGTCATCAATGCTTTTACTTTCCGAAGTAGTCATTTGGTGGAACCAAAACCCGCTGCCTGGGACGTTCTTCCCTTTGATTTGATTGAACAAGTTCGAATTCACTAGTCCACCGTTGACAAAGCTGAGGGTGTCCAGGTCGTGATTTTCATTGAGAAAGTACGGCCCCACGAAGACCTTGTTCATGTAATTGTGAACGCAATAAATTCCAAAGTTACGGTGGGGGTAATTCTTCTGCAACTCCTTGGACTTCAGCACAATCGTTAGTTTTTCAGTCTGAGCCAGCTTTACAGTCTTCATGACGTCATCGTACTTTATGATGTAATTGCTTCGCGATAGAGACAGGTAAGCGAATCCGAAATTCATGCAGATGACCCTCCACTTACATGCCCATGTAACACTGGGAATGGAGGCCCACAGTACCTGCTGAATATTTAGCCCATTATCATTAGCACTTATAAGCATCTTGGGCTGGAAGCGCCTTCTGCTGCAGTACATGGTTTTCTTGTTCTCTTCCAAGTTCTCATGCACCACCGCCTCCGTGCTGTCGTCTTGCCCTCCTGTATTATCACTGGTAACCTCTGGAAGTTTCTCATTGTTGTGCTTAGTGTTAAATCTCATTTTCCGTCTCTGCAGCTTAAATTCTTTCATTTCACTCACTTTTGGCTGAATAGTGGAAGTGACTATCAGAGTATCATTTGCATTATTATCTTCCAACACAACAAGGGACTGCTTACATTTACGCTTAATGGTTTCAGGCAAGGAATCTCTTGAAACTTCCTCTACTACAGGCGTTGGTCTTGGAAGAGGCTCCTCGTTCGACTCACTCAGAATTGCCTCTGAATTCGCCCGCAAATATGATTCTAAGTTATTTTGCAGTTTCTTAGAGCTCCTGATAAGTTTATTTTTGTGTGATGGATACTTGTTCCTGGCAATGTAGAACGACGTTGATAAACCTCTAGTTCGGGACGAGTGAATGTCCTTGTTAAAAGTTCTGTCATTTCTAGCATATATTTTGTGTTTTACCAGGTGTGGTTTCGATGGAGATGGCTCTGGTGGTTTTAGTACTTTACATCCAACAATGTTTGCTTCGTCGGCACTGCTGTCAAACACATCTTTGTTTTCACAGTGACACTTATATAGCATGTGCACCATACAGAATGGGATAATGTCGTTTAAGTCGTGTTTTAACAACTTGATGAAACAAGGCCTGATGATACTATTTTCATAGATTGTTTCGACAAATGGCGTTTTTCTGGAGCCACTGGGTATTGCTGGCGTTTTCTCGACAAAATTATCTTCCACGAAATCATCATATTTTTTTGGCATTTTAGTAGGCCGCTTCCTTCTTTGCTTTGAATCTCCTACTGTTATTATTTGGTTGTTTGTTTTAACAATTGTTTGCGTGAATTCTTTTTCGACCTACCAAATTACATTATATTAGTGACAAGACTCAACAAATTATTAAGTATAAAAAAATTATACAAAAGGTTAATCTAAGAATGAATTAATGAAAAAATACTGGAAAATAAGAAAATTTCAAAAGAACTAATGTTGAAAAAGTAAGACACAATTTGAGAATTAAAGTATGAAGTATAAGGAAATATAGAAAGGAGAAGGAGGAAAGTACAGGGAGTCCGCATTTCGTGTGTTTACAGGCAAGTTCTTTAGCACTTATAATTTTTTAAAAATATTTTATGGTCATGTTTCTTTTCAAGACAACACAAATTATGAATAAATTTTTATTATAATAAAAAAAAATTCAAAATTTTAATGTTTGCTCATTAGACTATAGTGAAAAAAAGAGATTTAATAATAGACTACAAAAAGAAGAAAGAAATCAAAACAACAACAAGATTTTAACACAAGTTTAAGGAACGAGAGAATATAAGGTAATTTTTTTTTATTTTAAGCATTAGCATCTCAGAAAGTGAAAGTGAAAAGCTACAAACTAGGTTAAATAAAAACAAAAAACGGAAATTTTGTAAATTCTGCTTTGTTTTCTTGCTGCAATAGTGTTTACTCACGACCTGCTGTTATATATTTTTCAATTTAGATTACGTGACGTACCCTTTTCATGGCACTCTCAATTCTCTACTAGAGCAGTATTAAGTTTCAAAACAAATGTTTTTGATTGTTATGCGTAGTGGTATAACTGTCTACCAGAGAGCGTTAAAGGGTTAAATATATAAAAGCATTACCTAGATGTGTCCCATAAAAAAAAATCAAAGTTAACGAAAATCAATATTTATCAATGATGGTTATTTTACTTTCAATAAACTATTGAAATTCAGAATTAAAGTTTCCTAATAATGCATTAACAAAAAAAGTGTAAACTAAAAAGTAAATGTGCGAGCCAGAAAAATAAAATTAAAATATTTGGAATTTTTGGTACTATGACAGAAGAAAATGAACGATTGAAAAGAGATAGCCAACAACTCAAAGTAAAAATAGTGTGACAGGAAATGAGAATGGAAGAAATAGGAAAAGAAATAATGGAATCGAAGAAAACGACCTACAGCTCAAAGAGAAAGTGGACTGATCTTAAAAGACATGAATATACCAATAGCGATAAAGGAAGAAGTGTGGGAGATAAGAATAATTGGTAAGCAACAAACTGCAATAAAAACCCGGCCAATTTTAATGGAATTAAGAAATTGGGACAATAAAATTGGAAATCCTGAAAGCAACCAATAAACTGAGAGGTATAAAAATACACATAGAGTAAGACTACTAAAAAATAATGCAAAGAAAGAGGAAAGAACTAAGAGAGTACCTATACGAAAATAATTAGGTAAAAGGGGTACTATCTCATTATTAGAAATAATAACCTGATGGTAAATGGAGATAAATATACCTTGGAACAACTAAAAGCAATAAAAATAAAGGATGAAAGCATAAAGCAATAGGACAGAACCAACACCCAACAATAGAGATACAACTGCAAAACTCTCTGATTGTCATGCAAAAAGAAATGGAACAACACACAAAGAAAGGGAGGACAGCTAGCTAAAGATCCCCGGGAGATAATAAAGAAGACAAGTTGAGAGAGAAATGAATAAAAATTACCAAAATAAATACAAAAAAAACTAGTGGTATAAAGAAATGAAATTAATATGGTAATGACAAAGGCGAGCAACAAGAAAAAAAAAATGAAAACAAATGTAACAAATAATATAAATATAGAAGTAGTAAGTCGGAAATAATAGAAAAAAACCAAAAAAAAAATAAATAAAAACAAATACCTAAAACAAAAATCAAGAAAAAAGAACTAAAATGAAAGGAGTAGGAGAGACAAAAGGAAATACACACTACTGTACTCAGGAAGTGACAAAGAACAATTATATGGAGTGGGATTCATAATAGTATGACTATAAATGTAAAGAAATAGGCATAAAGAAATAAAAGAAAGATTAAGATAGATCAGATTAAATAGAGAAAATGATAGAACTAAGTGTAAAAGGTTAAGAAAGAAATCCAAGGGCATAAGCTACAAAGAAAAAGAGAATGCATGGAAAATAACATAAAACAAATTGAAGATAATAACAAGCATAAAAATACAAAAAACGATCACAAAAGCATCAATGAGCAAAACAAAGTATACAAAAGAAAGACCACTGGAATCAAGGATGAAAATGGGAAACTGGCTGCAAATTACATTCCGTACATGGAAACGTGGAAGAAACATTTTAAGGGATTATTGACAGACAGAGGTGACAGAGGAGATAGAAGATTATGAGACTAAAATACCAGAACAAGATATGATAAGTGAAGCACCATCGAAAGAAGAAATAAAAGAAATTATTACTAAAAGCTATGATGGTAAAGCTCCTCGGAAGAACGGCATAAATGTAGAGCTTATAAAGTATGGTGGTAAGAATTGCATGAAAAATTGTACTGATAAAAAGAATATGGAAAGAAGAAAGGATAACTGTAAAATACACAAAAAAGGAGACCAATAAGTATGTAAGAACTACAGAGGATTGTCGTTACTGAATACCACTGTAATAGGCAAAAACTTCCATATCAATTTATATCAAATCTGGAATGGTGCTTCACTAATGTGCTTGTTTGTCACATAACTGTTAAAAGCAGAAATTTAAAGGTCAAAATGCAAGTAATTACTTGGAGATTCAGAGGCTCTGGGCATTTTGGAAAGTATGTATGTACCTGACATTTTCCTAATTACCCAAAGTGGTATAAAAGCATACAACGGCCAAGCACAGTTGTCTGTTAGTTCCACGAGCCATTCCAGGTTAGACATGTATTGTAAGTACCTTCTGTAATAATTTGAAAGTTGTTTGTTTCATCGAAATAATAATCTCTGTACTTTGGGAATAATTTGTGTTTAACACATTTATAACTAAAGATAATTTATTACTGTTAAATAAACTTTATGTGCTATTATTGAAACTGGCGTTCATGTTATTTGTGATACGATTATCGTTGGAAAAAGAACCCTACGTCTTCGAAGTGTTACCGTCTAGTGGTCGAATAAGAAAGACGGGTAACACCACATACAAAATCATGACGTCACCAATACAAAAAAAGGTTAATGTATACGACAAGAAATTTGATAGGGTAACACCAATGTGGCTTTACTAAAGGAACAACAACAGACATAAGTACTAAAATGAAAAGCTTAATAAAGATGACAATGAGAAGAATGCTATGAGTGTGAAAATGCAAAAAGGAGAAATAAAGAAGTGCGTTATTCAACTAGCACTGGAATGCGTATAGAAATAAGAATTTACGAGGGCAGAGTATGAACAAGTGGTACCCAAATTAAATTATAGCATATGCGGATGACATAGTACTTACTTGGCGAAAAACCGTAAAGTGATGAAAGAGATGGTAAAAGAAATAGTACAGGAAGGAGACAAAATGGGACTAAGAAATAAGAATCAATGACCAAAAAACAAAAATATTGATAATCAACAGACAATTATAAAGAGAAAAACTAAATATTGGGATAAAGGGATGCGAATTTGCAGTGGTGAATAAATTCAAATATCTTGCAGTAATGTTATTTGATGGAAATAGAGATATAGAAATTAAGGAAAGAACAATGGCTGATAACAGAGCATTCCAATCGAAAAAAAAATGCCAAGAAGTAAAGTATTAAAATCGAAAATATACATAAACAATAATAAACAATATTGTATGGTACTGAAACAATTACAATGACAAAAAAACAAAAAAAAAGATACTAGAATATTGGAGAAGAAAATATGGAGAACGATACTAGGGCCTGTAAGAGTAGCAGAAAACGAACACAGGAGTAGGATGAACTTTGAGTTACAACAAGAAATTGATCAAGATATAGTCAAAAAAAATGAAACAACAAAAGGTGAGATAGTTGGGTCACGTATGGAAAGCTGGCGCAGGCAAAACCATTTTCTTAATGTTACAGTCAGACCCTAGCAGTAAGAGAAGACAGGGGAGACCAAGATCAACAAGGATACAAGGAATGACAGAAGATCTTAGAAAGATTGGGATTAAAGATTGGAAGACTAAAGTGAAAGATAAAAGAAAGTAGAAAGAAATTTGTGAGAAGATGGAATAGTAGATGCGTACTGATGAACTGATCACACCTGTACAATGATCTAGAAAGCTCTGCCAGGAGCAGCATTACTCCACTTAGGGTGTATAGTAACTATATATAGTACATGGTGGTCCTGAAATAGTTAGCCAAAATCAGGGATGAGGTTAAACTCATTATAAGAATGAAAAAAGTTCCTACTTATAAACATTTGTCCGGAAAGGAAACCCTCAGCAGTTACAGCTCTTCAATTCTTAATATCTGAAAATAAATATGTTTTTAATCGTAGTTACCGAGTGCTGTTATAACTTGTAAATGTCACTGTGACTTAAGTATTGTTATTCATACAATCAAAATGAATTATTTATCCAACACTGAATTGGCCGGTATTCACTTTACATATAGAAGATTGAATGGAAACTCTCATTTAGTTCAACGTCAGTATCGGGATAATTTTCCACAAGGACTCTGTCATGCTAAGAGTACTTTTTCCAACATTCATCGACAACTTCGAGAGACTGGTGCTTTCAAAGTTCGTACTGTTTATCATGGAGTTGAAAGATATGCACGAACCGCAAATATGGAACAAGAGGTGCTTGAAACAATAGAGTAAGATTCCACAACAAGTATTAGAAAGATTGGTGTTGAAATTGGTGTATCACATCAATCGGTGCTAAGAGTTCTGCGGGAACAACAACTGTATCCGTTCCATGTACAGCAAGTACAATCACTTTTGGTAACTGCTTATCCTCGACATGTCCGGTGTGCACCGTGGTGTTTACAAAATTGTTTACAACCTGATTTTCACGTTTGAGTGCTTTTTACTGATGAAGCTATGTTTACAAAAGACGCAATTATAAATTTTGAAAATAATCACCATTGGGCAGATAAAAACCCACACATTATCACTCAATCTCGACACCAACAACATTTTCCGTAAATATTTGGGCTGGCATTGCAGAAAATAAATTAATTGGTCCACATTTCTTGCCGCCTACTATCAACGATCAAAATTATAGGTTATTTTTATAACATGAACTATCAGCACTATTGATTCAAGTTCCGTTGCTAATAGGAAAGGAAATTTATTTCATGCATGATGGATCACCAGCATTTTAGCATCATCGTTAGAGAACATCTGGATGCAACATATCCTAATTGGTGGATTAGGCAAAGTGAACCAATTGCCTGGCCTGCGCGCTCATCAGACTGTAATCCACTGGAATATTTCTATTGCAGACACCTAAAGAGTCTTGTTTATGCTACTCCAGTTAATAATGTACAGGAATTACGAGACCGCATTATTAATAGCTGTGAAGTTATAAGGAATACATCGGAAATTTTCGAGTGCGTTTGACAGTCAATGGTCAGACATATACAAGCATGTATTGAAGTTAATAGTGTACATTTTCAGAGTTACTATAGAAAAATGTCTATTCATACGATATTAAGAATTAAATAAGCTGTAACTCTCGAGGAGTTCGTTTTTAGGAACTTCTTTTATTCTTATAATGAGTTTAACCTAACCCCAAATGTTTCAGGACCACCCTGTATATATATGTCACAGACCAATAGATAGATATGGCAAACCTTGAAAATCCGACACTCGCTATCTGTAGGTATATGTAGATCAAATGCATCGGAAGCGAGAGCTTTAGGAAAGGTAGCGTTCTAACCAAACCAACTTTATCTAATGTAATTTATATTTAGCCCAATGTAACCCAACCAAAATGAAGTTGTAAAGGATGGAAAGAATAGAAAAATTGTAAGACAAGAGAAGAATATGAGAAAAATCGAAGATGTACATGTGAAAAATTTGCACAAATTAAAAATAAACAAAAGCATATTACTTACTTTAGCTAGATCCTTTTTTGCTTCATCTTGCAATCTAATTATGATCCCTTGGTGAAAGATGCCTGCTCCCATAGACGAGGAAATATTCTGACCAACACCTTTTTTATAGTTGCATGAACAGTTTAACATACAGCCAGGTAAACCGCAGTGGTTGGACAATAAGCTTCTGTGATTACCCTCGACACTCTTACAAACGCACCCCAATTTGCAGAATTTTTTCTGACATGGCTTATCTTCAGCATGATTCTCATCCAAGGAAATAGAAACAATTTTGCAGCTCAACCTTTTCATTTCCAAGGTTGTTTTGCGTATGGTTTTGGGCTCGTGTTCAGGCTTGCACCCTCTCTTGCGCTTCTTTACAGGAGCATCTTCTGCTTCCTCTAAGAGAAGATCAGGACTACCATTATGTTCATCTTTCACTATGTTTTTGCTGCATTCTGAAATATTGACGTAATCAAGCAAGTTGTTCACCACGATTTGGACACTTTTGCAAATTCACTATCGCTCTCAGTAACTTCTGGCATTAGTATCTTCTTAGATACAATAGGTTCTAGTGGTTTTTGCATCATCATCCTGTCCTCACCTTCTTTCTTTCTTTCACCTTCTGGAGTCACCTCCAATAATAATTTTGGAAGCTTCATTTCAACATTTTTCCATTTGTTAGGATTGTCTTCTTTCCCTCTCAGATCGGCTTGAAAAGAATTTAGTAAGAAAGGCTTCTTTGAATACCCTTTATAGTTTTTAAATGGTTGAGTATTTGTGCTTTTGTACATTTTCTTTCTATCCTTAATTTCGGCAACAATTTTTTTGGTTTTACTGCAAGAAACTTTGTACCGTTTGCCATTGCAAACAACAAAACTGGGCGTATTAATAACGCTGTTGCAAGCTACAAAACACCTTCGAGTGAAGGAAATGTCTTCTTCCATAAGCTTTTTGTGCATACTCAAGACACTCTCCTTGTAATCCTTTCTTTGTTTCCCAGTCATGCCATCCATCAAATCTCTTACTTGCGGAGCTTGAGATCTTATCAACATCTTTCTTTTTTTGGTGAGAGTTTTAGGTTTGTAAATGTTCTTTCTTTTCTCAACCTCTTGAGGAAATTCCGGGAACTTTATGTCTACATATGTCTTTGTTCGCTCCACTTTCGGTTTCGGAACACAAGCAGTATCGTTCTCACTTACATCGCTAATGTTTTTCGAGCACACATTTCCATTCAGTTTTTTAATCAAAGCACTGATGACCTGATTTAAACGATTGTTATTATGTTTCCCAATCAAATTATTTTTCAGCATTGTTGGCTTGGACATTTTTTGGTCAATAGGGATTTGTTGTTCCCCTGGTGACTGCAGTAATTCATAACTAGAGTTCGCACATTCTTCACAGGCTTCATCATTTATAGATTGTGTACTTTGAATAGCTTTCCTTTCACAATCTTGCACATCACGGTTATTACTTTGATTTTCAGTAGGTTCATTGTTAGTTTTACACAAACTCGTATGATAATCTGTACTCTCTAATTTCTTATCTTTTCTAGGCGTTTTATTGTTTTTTCCATATTTTTTAATATTCTCTTTTTCCAATCGTTCACAGATGTTTTCTCTGAAACTCATGGCTACTGTCAAGCATGGTTCCTCACATTTTGTGTCCGTCATCTCTATATGGTCAGCTTTACGCTGCTGCTCCATTTCAATATCAGATTCCACTATTTAGTTAGTATTTACATTAGCTTTAGTTTTGGCGTTTTCATAAGTTATCATAAATATATTATCTACATCTGTTTCAATATTTTCTTCAATACAGGTTATTTTATCTACAACCTTTTCTCAACTTGTATTTTCTTCCTTAGGTATCTTCCGAACAGATATATTTATTTTGGTTATACTGGCAGTACCTATAAAAACAAAAAAAAAGGTTTTTAATATAGTTAGTCAACTGAAACCATTTTGAAAAATAGAACAACGGTAATAAATTATAATAATTGTGTATTCAATTTCAATAAATAATAAATTTGCATCACGAAAAAGATTGTTGCATTTGTCTAGTTCAATTTAAAAATGATAAATGCATTGTGGTAAATCGCATACTCTGCACTTATCACTTTATCATTCTGGGATTGGTTCAAAATATGAGTTTTCTGATTGATGCTATGATGTTGTTTGGCAGAATATATGCTAGTCACTGTAACGTACTATACAGGGTGTATAGAAATTGGAGCAAAAGCTCCAAGTAGAGATATTCTTTGTACAATTTTGAGTCGAAAAGCTTAATACTAAAATATTGGATTGGTCTTCATAAACCCTCATGAGCGGTAGATAAAAAACATAATTTTAAGTAACTTGTTTGTTCTAAATATGTCAAAATGTCATGTAGGAAAGTTATTCAAAATGTAAAATTATGGCCCCATGCAAAATTTCTGAAATATCGGTTTACTTATATGAAACTGTGATACCACAAAAGTACTTCATCTAGAGCACACGGTTTCCTATAAGTAGGCCGATATTTCTGAAATTTTGCATGCGGTCATAATTTTACATTTTGAATAACTTTACTTCATGACATTTTGATGTATTTAGAACAAAAAATTCACTTTACCAAAAAAAAATAAAGGTTTTTATCTACCGCTTGTGAGGGCTTATGAACAACATTTTAGTATTAAGGTGTTTGACTCAAAATTGTACAAAGAATATCGCTGCTTGGACCTTTTGCACCAATTTGTATACACCCTGTATATAAAAAACACTTAGTGTGCTTACACAGATATTGCTTTAGATAAGTAAATCGAATAGTTGAGTGTAAAAAGATAGTTATACTGGTATTCATTATAAAATACGTTTGAATACTGACCATGCGTGCATCCTAGATAAATGAGACTCGCTAAAGCTGAAAACGAGATCTACAACCATCTACGAATATTATACTGAATTAGCATGGTTGGTTGAGTACCGGATATCAATTTATTGATTTTAATGTAGATAATCATCAATGACTCAAAAATCCAAACGCTTCACTGCATTAGCGTGCATATTACAAACAATTTTTTTTTCTAAAAAATTCAACTGGTAGATACAATCAAATCTAAAGCCCATACAACTGTTTGTCTGTAAAATAAAAAATTTTTAGATGGCCGTCTCATATTTCAAACCGAGTTGTTAATAAAGAAGCTACAGAAAAAATGTGTTTACTGCTAGTAAATTCAATCTCAGTTCCAATACATCAATTTCTACAATTGATTCCGCAACAAAAAAATCTCTACCTGGTTATGACTGATGAAAGAAATAATATCAAAGGGTGTGGTACAATACCATCCAAAATAATGAAACTTTGTTTAGAAAAGACTACTCATGTCCTAATTTTGCTGTCATGCATTTGTGAGGAGGGTGTAAATACATTTAAATACAGCAGACGATCATGAAATCGATGCAAATATGAAAAAATGTGAAAATCAATTCAAGCAACTTTTTAGCATTATAATAAATCATATACAGTCAGATCCTCAAGTGTATTACTGAATCGACGCTAACTAGTTTCAGCACCTAACAGTTTTAGTTCATATTCAGATCGACTACTCCTATTATATGCAAGCAAACAAATTTACAAGGGTTTTGAACAATTGGGGTACAGACTATTGCCTTGTCCAGAAGTTAGTAATAGCTGGTAGACATGCTATGCAGTCTGGCAGACCTAAAACTAAACATAACGAACGGCTCATATGGAGCACTTAAAGGGTTACATGATTTTCAGTCACCTATAAAGAAAAGAAAAGCTCTACGTTCAGTAACATTTAATAGTAAAAAAAGTTAACTCGACTAAACCATTTATGCTAGTATTAGTAACATCATTTTTTTACAGGTATTTATTTATGTACTGTACATTAAATTTGTTATTGTAAATAATCAATAAAAAAGAGAAATATTTTGGTTTTTTTACTTAAAATAAAACTCAACTTAAGAAATTATAGGCAGCGATCAATAGCATATTCTTGATGTCTAGTTTATAAATTGAAGATATTTCTTACGTTAAATAATTCCTTTAAATTAATAATTTTTTTCTCGGAATTTATATTATCTACACAAAAATAAGACTTTGTTATTTATTGTTTTGAGAATAAAATATTCAGTTGCTTTTTGTGTGGGATCTAAGCTTCAGGTACCTACGTAATATATGCCTTTTATATGCAGTGCGTTTTAGTTCCCACCTTCACACCCATTATCTTTTTTATTTGTTTTTTAGTCGGTTTCAAGTTTTGATTATTATAGGTACTACCCTTTAAACCAGTTATTTTCAGAACTTTTAAATAATTTTGCCGCTAAGTAGCAGCTTGCTGCAATCAAAAATAGTTGCTAAGAATTATAGTAGGCCTAGCTTCATCACAAAAGTTATGAAAAAAGTTGCTCAGAATAAAAAATATAGTCAAAATTTTAATTTTTACTGAAAATTTATACTGTTAGTAATTTATAATATTTTAATGTAAATTAATAAAAAATTCAAGAAGCTGCGTGGCGCAGATGGGTCAGCACCAGGCTTGCATTAAGCAAGTCCTCGGTTTGAATCCCGCTGGGGTCGGAATTTTTCCGTATCCTTGGCGATTAGAATCAGGCTCAGTGAGACCATTCACAGTTGGGCACCAAATTAACTGTGCTCTACTCAGAACCACAGACCTAAGAGATAGAGTAACAAGGTCAACACATCACCAAAACACACAACTTACACAATGGTTGCTGCGGTTCAACTCTGTATCCTGAATCCGGGGCAAGTTCAGCATTGTACCGCCAGATGCCAACGCATAAAGCACCAGCCTTTACACCGCAATGTAAATGAGGTTACAGATTATACATACATACATACAATAATAAAAAATTCATTCTTGTCTTAATAAAAAATGCCACGTTGCACAAAAAACTTATGAACTGTCAATTAAGCATCCTATAATTTTGAATAACAAGTTAAATTTTGTCACTTATAATCTCATAAGAGCATTAATTCTTTCCATAAATTAATGAAAAGTTTTTGGAACGCACTCAAAAAAATTTCCACATATGAATTAATGTGCGAATGCAGATTCAGTAAGAAAATTGTAACGACACAAACCCTCACAGTTAGCTTGGTCTACTTACAAAAAATTTCCAAGAAATTTTGTTGTTGTCTTGGTTACGGGGCATGCACTAATTTTTCTATTGGTCATTAATGAGTGTCTTACGATTTTCTCAAATAATTTAACACTCGCTGAAAACAAAAATCCTGCCTCTAGATAGTGAAAAAGATATAACAATTTTTAGATTAAAATTTGAATTTTGACTATTTTTGCCATTCTGAGTAACATCTTGTAATAGGTTTCTATGATTTTTTAATTTTTTGCATTTACTCTTTATGGCAGTAGACTACTTCTTTACAGTAAAATTATTGAAATTGATACAAATATCCCTTTTAAAGGATTGTATAATTGACCATGTAGTAAGTAATTTGGAGCATAGGCAGAACATCCCTCAATTGTATCAACTTATAGATTACTTAATTTTCTACATTTACTGGTGGTGTAATTAATGTGTAAATGCTATCGCAGGAATTGGTCTACCAACAACCCAAGATATTTTTTATGATCAACTTTATAAATAGATAGTCAGTTGCAGTTTGTATCACTACAGAGTACTTTGATAGTGTGTAAATTAAGCTAATCCACAACATAGGTTGTAAAGGTAATAAATTTAGTTTTATTTGGTATGTTTAGAGTAAACAAATTTGAGTCCAACCAGTTTTTGACTGCTGATATGGCAAGTTTCGATTTTAATTTGACATTGTCCCAGTTATAACCTTCAAAAATAAGCACTGTATCATCTGCAAAAAAACCATTTCTGCCGATAGGTGGTATTACATCAAAACATGTCACACCAAGTAAATAGTATTTCATATCGTACAAGGAGTTTTCTGTTCCTAAGGACATTTTATTAAGAAAACAGAAATTGCAATTCAAACTTATGGAGAAGGAACAATAAGAATCCATGTGATTCTTAATAATGTATGGTGCAGAAATAAATAATGTTCTATATGTATCCGATACAATTGACCATTTATTCTCTGTGAAGGCTGTCGCAGAAAAAGGTTACTTTACAGCATTGAACAATGAAAGTGTGATCATTTGTGAAAACAATTGTGGTAAAACTGTGATAACAGGTATTAGCAGTGGAATATATATGTTAAATATATATATATATATTTCAGCGCTACAGGCCTTATAGGCCCTTGGCTCTTTCAACTATTTGCTTCCATGTCTTTCTTTCCAGTGCTGTTAATTCCCAGTTGATAACTTCCAGGTTTTTCAGATCTTGCTCTACTTCTTCTTTCCAGCTAAGTCTGGGTCTACCTCGCTTATTCCTTCCTTCTGGCTCACTTTTATAAATTTCTTTCACCGTTCTTGTGCTTGGTAATCTGGTTAGATGCCCAATCCATCTTATTCTGTTTTGCTTTATTATTTGTATTATTGTCGTGCCATTATAGAGTTCCTGTATTTCTTTATTTGTTCGTCTTCTCCATTGGTCATTTTCTTTTATTCCTCCATATATTAGCCTTAATATCTTCCTCTCCCATGCCTCAATTTTATTTTCTTCCTGCTGTGACATAACCCAACACTCACTCGCGTATAGAACTGTTGGTCTTATAATTGTTTTATACAGTTTTAGTTTAGTCGGCTTAGAAAGTACTTTTGAAGTTAATAGAATTTTAAAAACACCTACGCACCTGTAGCCTAGCGTAAGTCTCCTTTTTATTTCATTATTCATTTTTCCGTCTGACGTTAATTCTGTTCCTAAGTATATTACACTTTCCACCGGTTTTATTTTTACAACTTTATCATTTAATTTAATATTTAGTAGTTCACCTTCCTTTGATTCTCCCATTATTATAAATTTAGATTTTTGATCATTTATATCCATTCCCAGTTCTTCCGCATTTTTTATTATTGCAGTCGCCATTTCTTGTAGTGTATATTTTGTTCTAGTCAGGATCAATACATCGTCGGCAAAAGCTAGACATTGGTGTGGACCTTTATGTATATTAGCATTTCTTTTGATATTGCTTTTCCTAATTATGCGTTCAAGTACTAGATTAAATAGAGTACTTGACAGTGGGTCTCTTTGTTTCAGTCCTCTACTTGTTGGGAACTTCCTTGTTTCTTCTCTATCTACTCTTACTTTGCTGAAGGATTATTTTAATGTCATCTCTACTAATCTCTGTAGCTTGCTAGGACAGTTAAATTGTTGTAAGGTTCTTACTATCTCGTTCCTTTTTATCGTATCATATGCTTGCCTGAAGTCTATAAAGAATGCATATATCTTTTTATTTTTTCTCCAACATTTTTCTTGAATTTGTTTTATGGTAAAGATATTATCAATTGTCAATCTATTAGCACGGAAGCCACATTGATAATCTCCTAATAGTGGATTAGTTGCATTTTTCAACTTCTGATCTATTAATTTTGCTAGCACTTTATAAACTACGTTTTGCAAGCTAATAGGTCTGTAGTTTACGCATTTTCCCTTCTCACCTTTTTTGTAAATAGGAATTATAACTGATTCTTTCCATACTTCGGGCATTTCTTCTTTTTCCCATATCCTAGTTATTAATTTATGGACTTTTTCAATTAAAGTTGGTCCCCCGTATTTCAAAAATTCATTATATATACCATCACTACCGGCTGCTTTATTATTTTTCAGATCTATAATTATTTTTTGCGTTTCCTCCAGTGTAGGTGGTTCGATATCACTATTCCCTTCAATTGCATCTACTTCTTCTTTTTCCCATTGTTCTATTTCTTTAAACATCTTCTCATAGTAGTCTGCCCATAGCTCTTTAATTTCCTGTTTATTTCCTATTTTTTTTCCTTCCTTTTCCATGAATATTTGTATATGTTGTTTCTTTTTCATTTCTCTCGTTTTTGCGTAAAACCACCTCAGCTTGTTTTGCTTAAAGTTTTCCTCCATTGCTTCCAACTGATTATTCTGATACTGTCTTTTTTTCTTTCTTATTACATTTTTGGTCGATCTTCTATCCTGCTGATACTTTTCTTTATTCTCTTTACTATTTTTTCTTAGGTATTCTAATTTAGACTTTCTTCTTTCTTCAATCTTTCTTTTACATTCTTCGTCGAACCATTCGTTTCTGTCTTTCTTCTTGTTTCTTAATACTTCTTCCGCCTTTTCCTTCACTATTTTACTTATTGCTTCCCATTCGTCATTAATATCCATTCCATTTTCATTTAATTCTAATCCTGTTTGAATCGTGTTCATATATTTGTTTCTTGTTTCTTCTTGTTTTAGGGACTCTAAGTTTAACCTGTGCTTTCCTTTCCATGTTATCTTTACTTGAGTTATTTCTTCCTTTAGTGTAATCCTAACCATTATATGATCACTACTAATATCTGCCCCTCTTTGGCTTTTTACATCTGTAATTTTACCTGCATGTTTTGATTCAATTAATATATGGTCGATTTGGTTAATAGTTTGGCCGTCTGGGCTAAACCAAGTCCCCTTGTGGATATATTTATGTTGAAGGTATGTGGCTTTTACTCGTAAGTTCCGTTCGGCAGCAAAGTTTAAGAGTCGTTCCCCATTATCATTTGTCTTGTCATGCTTACTGTTTTTCCCTATTATGCCTTTATAAACTTCCTCCTTTCCTAATTTGGCGTTGTATTCACCCATTACTAGTTTCAAGTCAAATTTAGGACAATTGTCGTAGACTCTTTCCAGTTCTTCATAGAATTGTTCTTTTTGGGTTTCTGTGCTTTCTTCTGTCGGCGCATGTCCATTTATTATACTCATTTTCCTTTGATCTCCTCTTATTCTTATATAACTTAATCTTTCATTTATTCCTTTTATATCTATAATTTTATCTACCATTTGCTTATGTATTAAGAATCCAGTTCCGAATCTATTTTGATCGCCTCCGTAGTTTTTAAAAACGTAGTCATCGTATACACCTTCTGATTTACCTTTAATATTGGTTTCTTGTAAAGTCATTAATTAAATGCTGTATTTCTTAGCTTCGCTAATAAGATTTTTCATAGCTCCTGCTTTATTAATCCCTTGTAGATTCCATGTTGCGAAGTATAGTATTTGTTTCTTCTCCGTTTTTTGATCAATTTTCTTTCCATTTTTTCTGATCTTCAGTGCTTCGGTTCTTTTTGCACAGCTTTCCTTCTCTTTTTTACTATGTTTCCCATTTTGTAGCCTCAACAGTTCATCGGCAGTATATACTATTCTACTTTTGGCTTCAGGCTGTCCTGGATTTTGTAGCTTTGCCGTTAATCTTGCCAATTCCTTATATAATGCTTTTCTTTCCTTGTCTATTCTTTCTTCTCTTTTTCTTATCTCCGCCCTGTGATCGTATAATTCTGATAACCTGTTTTGTAATTCCTGCTGATTTTTCTGTAGTTCTTCTTGTATTTCAGTTTGTAACATATGTATTTCCGCTAGTGTTTCCTGTAATATCCTTCCTAAATCCTGGTCTTCCATTTTCGGCGCGTAATTATATCCGCGTGTATGACCTCCTTTAGTTGCGTTTGGATGGATTTTAGATGGACCAATCGTGGGTTGTTTTGGCGTGACGTATGTAGGCGGGCTCGTGACGTATGTGGGCGTGTTCGTGACGTAGCACTACGTCAGGATCCGCGATTTTCGCACTATGGGATGTAATTTTTCAATCCAATTACTTCGTTATCTGAGTTAGTTCTTGCCTTCCGTTGTCAATTTTTATGACCTAATGACTCTCTTCTTTCACTTTGCACTTTACTCCACTCTATCACTTTTTACTTTCACTGCACTTTCGTAAAACGTAGCTTTTCGCGAGGGTCGAGACCGCAGTTGACAGTTATTCGACCCCTCCCGCTGCGCACCCAAACTTATGGAGAAGGAACAATAAGAATCCATGTGATTCTTAATAATGTATGGTGCAGAAATAAATAATGTTCTATATGTATCCGATACAATTGACCATTTATTCTCTGTGAAGGCTGTCGCAGAAAAAGGTTACTTTACAGCATTGAACAATGAAAGTGTGATCATTTGTGAAAACAATTGTGGTAAAACTGTGATAACAGGTATTAGCAGTGGAATATATATGTTAAATATGCGAGTTGTAAAACCGAAAGAAAATATGTACATGAACGTAGCAACAGCAAATAACAGGTTACAAGTATACTATTAGCGCTTTGCATACCAAAATAAATATCACTTGAAGGGAGTGTTGCAACAAGTGAACCTTGATGTAGATTAAGGCAATGAACAATTCTGCGATGGATGTGCATTAGGAAAACTTCATCAGTTGCCTTTCAAGAAACGAATGAATTGACCAACAAACACTGGTGAGTTAATTCATGCAGCTGCGAATGAACCAATGAGTATGAACTCAATTGGAGGAGCACACTACTATGTTTGTTTTAAAGATGACTACAGTAGGTTTTATAGATTCTTTTTTTTTTTGAAGCGCAAGAATGAAGTATGTGAAGTGCCTGAACAATTTCTGAATGAGGCAAGTACGAATGGGCGCACCGTAAAGAATTTCAGGTGTGATGGTGGCAAAGTTGTTAGTGAAAAGAGGAATAGAATATTGCATAACACCACCTTGTATCCCTCAACAAAATGGTGCTGCAGAACGTGAAAACAGAACGATTGTTAAATTCAAGTAAACTTCCAAAGGGATTATGAACTGATGCCTGCAATACAGCAGCATATATTTTGAGCAATACTGGAAAATCATCAGAATGGACGAGAAGTAAGCAAATTTGATAATTTAAAAATGTTTGGTACAGGTTACTATGTATTTGTACAGAAAAACTTGCGTTTCAAGTTTGACGATTGGAAATGTGGTTGAATATGTGAATGATAAAGATGCATGTCGAATTTGGATTCCTTCCCAACGTAAAGTAATTTTTAGCCACGATGTAAGATTTACATCAGAAGTTGTATGCAATCTGTGCAACGACATCACAGTGTCTAAAAACATGAATTGAAAATTAAGGTAATCGCAGAGACTCAAAATATACTGCATCTTTGTCAGGTGGAAAAGAAAACATAGGAACATCGTCAAAGAGGGAAAGTGATGAATATGGAGAAGAAAATATGCCATTTACATCGGGAGGAAGTCAAGAATCATATTCTTTGGACTCTCTGGTAAGTAGGCTAGGTAAAGTCGTACAGGTGAACGAAAGAAAAACAAGTCTACGTGGATGATAACAATGAATTTGTGTCCAGTACATGGACTCTAAGTGCAAGTGCTTTTTGGAGAAAGTGCTGGTGAAAAGACAGTTTGTGGATAGTGGAAACACTTTCTATGAAGTGGCACCATCTGCATGGTATTGCAGTAGTAGAGTAATGAGCTGACTGTCAAACAGTTACACATGTGTACAATATCTTGTAATGTTAATACTGATGTCAGTTAGTTTAATCAAGGTTTATTACATTACATTTAACATGTTTTTTCAGTAATGCCGTGAGTAAATTTCTCTTTCGCTCCTTTAGTTGAAGACTTTGAGGGTTTTTAAAAACTTTTCTGCTTAGTAAATCCCTGTCACTGATAGAAATTATAAGAACTGTAGTAATTTAGGGCTTTACATTTTAAGCTTAGCATTAATTGTTTCAGTGGTAATGGAGGAATCAATATTAAATTTATTGATATCATCAAGCTGCAGTGGCGTAACTATGGGGGGTGATATGGGTGTCAGAACACCCCCCAGAGGCTTTAGGAATAACTAAAATTCGTCTTAATTTTAGTAATGTATAATTGAATATCAATTATTACATTCGGAATTCGGACTCAACCATTTTTAAATCCGATCTCAACGAACACCTTCGAACGTGATTGTTGAGTTCCAATTATACCGGAAAAGCCACGTAAGACAGCAATGGATGCGCTAGCTACTTGCAATAATGACATATTTCCCAACATATTCAAGTTGCAGCGATTCCTGTGTCAACTGCAACAGCTGAAAGATCATTCTTCATCTTCAAAAGAATTAAGACTTACCTCCGAAATACAACATCGCAACATAGGCTGAATGGATTGGCAATGCCCTCCATTCACAGAGAACTTAAGATAAACGTAGATGAAATCATAAACGAGTTAGCAAAAAACTTGAATTACTACTATAAGTTGTACTACAGGCTACATATTCTAGATTGAAGCGGGGTGAAAATCGGAACTAATGTTAGAATCTAGTCATTTCCAAGTTTTGTATTGGTAACACTTTTGACATCTATCATAATGACATTAAATTGTTAACCTTATTTAAGCTAAATGACACAATAAATCAGAGGCGTACTCAACTTTGTGGTGTGGCGCATTTCATAACAGAATTAACAACACACACAAACAATAACAATAGCATTAACAAAATAATAAAATTAACAAAATCAACAGCAACAGCAATTTTCACACTTTAAAACACAAAGAATCTGTCATTTGTCATTTAAAATATAACCAAACTTTGTATGTTTGACAACTTTCCACATATTGCCAATTCATCAAATATGATCACAGCGCCTTTCATGACCTACCTTGAGAGTCAATCTAGTTTCTGTAACCTGTACAATTGTAATTATTTTATTGTTTATAAATAAACAGTATAGTTGCTTTCATTTCTATAGGACTTGCCGTAGGCCATGATTTAATTTTTTTACAGTCAAAATGACATTTAACATGTTCATAGGTTAGAGTTATTGCAAGGACAGGCATATTTTGAAATTTTGTTTTACAAGCGAGCTAAGTTGTTATTTATTTAGCAAATAATTATTTCTGACGCCTTTTGGTTGATAAGCAAACGTATTTAAATAGAGGTCTGTCAACATGAGTTAGTAAATTTTTAATTGTAACTAGGTGGTCTACACTGCCAAGAAGTTAAATTAAGGCCTACTTCAAGTCCTATAGAAATGAAATCAACTATACTTTGTAACACGGCCTCTTGCCTAGCCCTACACCTACTGAATTATTACGTTACAATGCCCTAGTTCACTAGCGAATCCAGTTGGTGAGCTATGAGGCTCTATTCACATCGTTAGTGCGGCTAAGGGTAAACTAACATTGTTAAGGTCAGCTCACTGACACCTGAAATGTACTTACAAATGCAAACACCAATGGTAATAAAAACCCAACAGTTTGCAGGAATATATATAATCTGCAAACAAACATAGATACACAACGAAAAATATACATAAAAATGAGTACACAAAGCAGCTATGCACTGCACATGAGAAAATGCCTTAACTAGATTCCAAACGTTCAGTAGCCCATGCAAAGTCAAAGCTCACGAGCGATTGCGCACACACAAATAGTTCGGACGTGAAGTTGTCGATTCTTTTTAGGACGCTTCGTTATTTGCAGCCTTTGGACGCCAAATCAGCAAATGACGTAATGCCCGCCGGTCATTCCCTGTTATCTGGCAGCGACCCACTTGCTCGTAGTTGCGCAATGGTTCATTACAACAACTATTGACAATGTTGTAATTGTTGTTGGATCTCTTAGCGCGATTGCGAACAGAACTAACCTTGTTCCCTTTGGACGCCGCGGGCACCTCCAATGCGTTGCTTAGCTTCTTGGCTGGCCACTTCGCCTAGAACTGCACGTACCCCATGGTGGGCCCATCTAAGACTTCACTTGGTCAATTTGGGCCCGAACCAATTAATCCGCAGTATTCTCCTATTAGGGCGCGAATCGGGGCGACTTTTGCCCTTTGCAGGTTTGACAGCGAATGAGTTCACTTGCAGGTCTCTTCTTGTTCTCCGAATTAACTTGTATTGTTAGCATATTTTCTCACTTAACACTAGCGCGTCCACACCCGGGACTCATAGCCCGCGGCCACTCACATAGCATTTCCCACGTATGATGTGATACTACGTAAATACACATAAGAACACATACTGCTGGGCCTTACTACTAATTGGGTAGATAATAAAAGGTATGAAATATGTAAATACAGGTGGCACGAATTGGCACGTTTCAACTTTATGGTACACCCAATTTTTTTTAAATTATTATTGTAAGTTAGATCACTCTCCCAGAACACCCCCTAGAGCAAAATCTTAGTTACGCCACTGTCAAGCTGTTTTGCAGATTCCTCAGTATCATTTGTGATTACTGTATCCCAATCTATCTTACTTATCGACTCATTCAATTTTTGGTAATTTATACTTCTCTTTAGAAAAACAGAATTTGACTTTGCAACATTGTTTTTTTTCAATCTTAGAATTAATTTTATCATTTATATCGCAATAATTATTGCTGAATAGTAAGTAAACGATTGATCTAAATGTTTAGGAGCTTTAACAAATATGTGGTCAATGCAACTTACTACTTGTTGCACCAGTTACTCTAGTAGGTTTATTAATAACAGAAGTTGTAAGGGTAGTTAGTCTTTTAAGTAGTTATGTAACACTGGTTGCCTAAAAAAACATCTTTTTGTACAAATAATCTTGTGAACAATAACAAATTAGTTTTAAACTGAGACTCCGAGCTGACATGACATGGCGCCACGAACGAAGTAAACAAAATAAATAAAGTGCAAAGTAAGGCTGCTTGCATGTGCTAAAATAATGTAAAATGTTTAAATTAAAAATAAAGGTGTGCATCAAAATGGGAAAGCTGTACGTTGAAACCTCGAAATGTTAATGGAAATGTGGCCGAAAATTGGAAGCAATGGCGGCAACGCTTTGAGATATACGTGCCACAGCGATCGAATTGGACAAGAAAACCAAAAAAAATTAATGCCCTCAACTAATTCATTTACCTAATAGAGGAAGAAGCTTTACAAATTTATAACAGCTTCACGTTTAAAGAGTCGGAAGTAGATAAGATTGCCACCTTGAAAAAGAAGTTTGAAAAATATTTTCTGCTAAAAACAAACATCACATACGAGCGGTACAAATTCTTTACAACAAGACAAGGAGAAGAAACCATCGAGCAGTTCGTTACATATTTAAAAAACCAAGTACAACAGTGCGAGTTGGGAGATCAAAAACTACAAAAAGAACTAATTAAAACAATGTTAATAATAGGAATCAAGGACAACCCAACAAGGGAAAAATTACTCCAAAAAGAAAAATTTGATCTTCCAAAAACCATCGAGTACTGTGTGGTTAAAGAACTCTATAGAAAACAGCTGCACAACATGAAGGAAGATAACGACTGCAACAACAGAGGTCGCTACTGTCAAATACAGACTAGAGTTACTGGTAACTCTAATACAGACGAAAACCTGCACAGCAGAGAAGAAACCCACTATCCACAGCATACGCAACACCTGGTCCATCTAGCAAGTGTAAGCAAACCAAACAAGCTACAAGATGCTCCAGATGCGAAAGAAATTACAAAATTAATAATTTTCTGGCGTATGAGCCCACACTATGATATTTTGACCCAAATCAATCAATAACAATATCAGTAGACGCGTCAAAGTCAGGTTTAGGTGCAGTACAAAATAATAAACCATGTGCCTATACATCGCGTGCAATGACAGAAACTCAACAGCGCTACACGCAAATTGAAAAAGAACTATTGGCTAGGTATATGTTTTGGTGTCGACAAATTTTATCAATACCTATATATTCGGAAAAAGATTTACAGTAGGGACTGATCATAAACCATTAATTTCTATTTATAAAAAAACATTAAACTCATGTCCAGCAAGATTACTACGAACGTTTCTATCATTACAAAAATATGAAATAAATCTAATTTACAAAGCCGGTAAGCATTTGATAATAGCGGATACACTTTCTCGTGCAAATTTACCAGAACCTTAAGAAGAAAACTAAACGTAGAAGCGCAGGTCTGTCTAATCGAAAAAAATCTCATATCAGATGAAAGGACAGAGCAACTCAAAAAACACACAAGTCAAGATGAGGACTTGACTACTTTAAAAAACTATATAATATACGGATGGCCAAACCAAATTAAAAAAATTCCAAGCAATCTAAAACATTATTATAAAATAAGAGGTGAAATTTCAGAAGGAAAAAATGGAATGTTGTATCTAGGACAAAGAGTTATCATTCCAACTTCTTGGCGAAATAAAGTTCTAATCGATATGCATACAGGTCATTTTAGAATAAATAAATACATTCAAAGAGCTAAAAATTCAGTGTATTGGCCAAACATCAATGATCATATAGAAAATTTAGTAAGTAGGTGCCAAATGTGCAATATTTACCAAAACTCAAACAAAAAAGAACCAATGATTTCACATAGTATCCTAGAAAAGCCTTGGCAAAAAGTAGGAATAGATCTGTGTGAATTAACAGAAGAAACATACATCATAGTAATAGATTAATAGAATATCCAGAAATAGCAACATTTTAACCAAAATTTGACTGCAATAAATATAATAAACCAATTAAAATCCATTTTTGCCAGACATGGCGTAATAACGAATTTCAAAATTGTGCAAAAACATGGAATTTCAAATTAGCGATGAGTTCCCCTCACCATCAGCAATCAAATGGTCAAGTGGAGAGGACAATTTAATCATTAAAAAAAATAATTAAGAAAATAAAGGAAAATAATGAAGATGTATACTTGGCCCTGTTAGCTTTTAGAAACAAGCCTGTATACAACCTTTATACACCATCTCAAATACTAATGTCTAGGTACCTGCGTGACAATTTATCTCTGCATGAAGCAATTCTAAAACCTAATGTAATTAACAGACAAAGACTTAGAGAAAAAATTAATGTAACTCAACAATCAAACGCAAAATATTACAATCGGTGTACAAAAAGCAGAGAAAATTTTTATGCTGGTACAAAAGTATGGTATCAAAACCACCCTAAGAGTATGTAGAAAATAGAAACAATTTTTGTCAAAATTAGAGAGAGAACCTATAAGATAAAAAAGGAGGATGGAGCATGTATCATACGAAATAGTTTGTATCTCAGAAAAAGACACACACCTAATCAAACGATACAAACTCTACACTCTCAATATGTATATGATGTAGACGATACTAATACTAATAGTAATAAGTATAACATTGAACAAGCAGATCAATCAAATGAAACAAATGTAAATAATGGTATAAGTGAGACTAATAATCGAAGTGCTACTGCCAGAGTCGTAAAACAATCATCTGCCTATTGAGATTATGTTTTATATTAATCTAGAATAGACCTTAGTAATCATTTGTAAACTTTAATGTATTAAAAAAACCTTAATAGTTGAAAACTAATTAAATAAGAGAAATGAAAGGGTAGTTAGCCTTTTAAGTAGTTATGTAACACTGGTTGCCTAAACATCTTGATGTACAAATGATCTTGTGAACAATAAATTAGTTTTGAACTGAGACTCCGAGCTGACATGACATTAATAATTTTTTCTCGGAATTTATATCATCTGCACAAAAAGAGTTTGTTATTTATTGTTTTGAGAATAAAATATTCAGCTGCTTTTTGTGTGGGATCTAAGCTTCAGTTACGTCATGCTCATATAAATCTAGTACAAGCAATTTAGATCTAGTTACACAATTATCTAAAATTGTTGCACAACTGACTTTTCATTAAGTACAAAACAAAAGAAATAAAGGCAATTAATATTTCATTGCTTCTCCATTCGCTTCAATTACAGCCCTTAATACCAGTGGCGTAACTATCATATGTGCAGGGGGTGCGTAGAACCTCCGCGCCGACTCTATATAGGCGCCGCGGTAGCGGAGTTTTTTGTGAAAATAAAAGTTTTCTTAGAATAGTGGTTCAAAGCGACCACAGACTATGATACGTGAGCGCCACTGGGCTCTCTTGAGTGCGCAATCTTTTCTCCTTTTGAGTAGATTAGAAGTTCAAGCTCTAGTGTGTGTTTGTGATTCTTAGATTTTATACTGCATAGTGCATAGTAACATACGTACTATAAATTCAAAGTTTTAAACCGCAAATTTCTGACGATTGCCTCAGATACAGAGGTCATAGAGAGTGCCAAATTACTTCAAACTACGTATGAAACTGATCTCGATGACGGCTTACTAAAGCAAATTGTACAATTTCGATTTTCGTATGCAACTAGTATGAAATCTTGCTTATCAGTGAAGGAAGTGGGAGAAAAATGTGTGTCGAATCACTTGGCTAGCTTTCCAGATTTGTATACAGCTTATATCCAATTTTTTACATCCCCTCACTACAGCCTCCACTGAGAGATCTTTTTCTAAATTAAAAATTATTAAAAACTTTTTGCTAAGTAAGCTGAAACAGAGGACGCCCGCGAAAAACGTGGAGGGGAACTGTAAAACAAGAGACAGGAAAAACTATAGCACAACTGAGCCAAATAGCAAAGGAAAATGACAACTGTCCCAATAGGGAATAATGGGATTATTATTATTATGTTATATTTAATAAAAGATTAAAACATCTAAATGTGTTTTATCTTGCAGTAAGTAACCTTTCATGTTAAGCCCAAAAATAGCCCTCCTCCCTCTTTTTTCTGATATTTCTTGTCTACAGCGGCTATCATTTATTCTTGCACACCGGCGCCAAACCGTCTTGTTACGCCACTGCTTAATACATTACCTACACAAAACAAATAAGTTTGTATTAGATGTATGTGAGCATGACTGTACATAATAGATATGCTTTCTATATGCAGTGCATTTCAGTTCACACCTTCACGCAGTGCCGTCTTTTATATGTTTGAGACCCCGGGCCCAAGGTAATGAAGGGGCCCTTCTAGAAAGGAAGTAACTCAATGCAATACAATATATATTTTATCTACTCCTACTGTATAATGGCCATGAATTATGATTCATAATTCACGGTTTGCAGCCAATCAAAAAAATCTATTTTCATAATTCAATAGTTCGCAAGTTGCAACCAATCAGAAAATTCTATTTTTATTATTCAATGGGTTGTAGCTAATCACAAAATTCGTTCTTATTATGAAATGACTTTTGAAGTTAACAACTGTCACAAATGTAATTCGGAAATATGAACACAAAACTCCTATTGCATAGGAGTAGATAAAATATCGTATTACATTCGCTATTATTGCCATTATTCACTCAAATGACTTGCGCCACTCGCCTTCGCCTTGTGGCGCAAATGTCATCTTCGTTTATAATGGCTGTCATAATTGCTCATATAATAATATACTATTAATACGAGTATACCTGCCTTTATTTTTATACAACTATGTACTGAAACGAAATTAAAATTCTAATAAAATTAATATAAACACAATAGAACATAAGAATCTTAAAAATTTACAAATAGGTCATAATTATTGCTACGCACTAATAAAAGATTTTTTTTCTCGATTTGGTATGGGCAAAGTCCTGTATTATATCTTCAAAATTTAAATTCAAAAATATGTCGCTTTCTATGCACATTAATAATAAAGAGTTTAGCCTCTCCCGTAGCATAGTACTGTGAAGTTTGTCTTTTATACTGTTTAACTTAGAAAATAAAAGTTCTCGACTGCAATTAGTGATCATTAATGACAGGAAAATTCTAAGTGATATCACAACGTTAGGAAATGTTTCTTCTAGTTTATCAGTTCTCAAAATGTTATACAGTAGCGAATTATCAATTTGTTCAGCTTTATATACATAGTTAGTTCCTAAATACTGCGCTAAATGAATACATTCCGTTTCCAATTCTTCTCCATTTATATCAAAGTGATAATATTCAGCAAACTCTTTACAGCTATCGTGCAACTCGTTTGGACTAATGGTTCTTAAACTTGATAAAAAGCCAAACCGATTGCTGACTTAAATATATGCAGCAGATCTCTGCTGTAATTGAGTTATGAGTCGATAATTGGGATAAACACTTCCACTTTAAATTTATCAAATGAATATATATATATATATGTATAAGCACTACAGGCCTTAAAGGCCTAGGGCTAGTTTTATTGTTTTTCTCCACTTAGTTCTGTCCTTGGCAACTGTCCTCCACTCTCTTATACCTAACACTTTAATGTCCTGTTCTATTGTTTCCAACCATCTCTTCCTTGGTCTTCCTCTTCGTCTAACACCCAGTAATTCACCTCTCAACACAAATTTAGTAATTCTATTACCCGATAACCGTTCCACATGACCTAACCACCGTAGTTGTTGCGCTTTCACTGTTTTTATTAAATTAGCTTCATTGTATAGACTGTATATTTCGGCATTTGTTCTTCTTACCCACACTTCCCCAACTTTTTTCCCACCGTAAATTTTTCTTAATAATTTTCTCTCCCACCTCTCAAGTTTCTGTTGATCACTTTTATTAAGAGTCCATGTTTCACTTGCGTATGTCACAGTCGGTCTAATCATTGTCTTGTATATTCGTTTTTTCGTGTTTTTTGTCAGGTACTTGGAATTTAACAAAGTATTCGCTACTCCAATTGCTTTGTTTCCTTTTGTAAGTCTGGCTTGTATCTCCTTACTGTTGCTGTTATCTTTTGTTATCAATACTCCTAAATACGTAAAGCCAACTACTTGTTCAAACAGAAATTCCCTTCTATTCTGCATTCTTATTCTAAGATCCTTTATCTCTTCATCAGTTCCTGTACTTCCCATAATCATAAACTTTGATTTTTGTTCGTTTATTATTAAGCCCATTGTTTTCGCTGCATCTCCTAAGTCTTTTACTAATTTCTTAAGATGCTTTTCGGTTTTAGCAATTATCGTTAAATCATCTGCATAGGCCAAGATTTGGTGTGTATTACTGTATATTGTCCCTTGCCTGTTTAATCCACTCTCTCTTACTACTTTCTCCAATGCTAGATTAAAAAGAGTTGTTGAAAGCGGATCACCTTGTCTCAACCCATTTTCTATTTTAAAATCTTCTGATAGGTCTCCATTAATTCTTACTCTGCATTGTGTTTTAGCCATCGTCATTCGTGTTAATCTTACGAGTTTATTTGGAATTCCTAACTCTTCCATAGCTTTATATAGCTCTTTTCTGATTATTGAATCGTACGCCTGTTTGAAGTCAATGAACATAGTGTACAACACCACTTGATGTTCATAGCAGTTGGTCTGAATCTGCTTTAAGGTAAAGATTTGGTCTGCCACTGACCTGCCAGTTCTGAAACCACATTGGTACTCACCAAGTACTCTTTCTGTATATGGTTTCAGTTTATTTCTTATACAATGGGCTAGTATTTTATAAACCGTATCTAATAATGCGATGCCTCGATAATTACTACATATTGTTTTGTCACCTTTTTTATATAATGGTATTATAATGGCTTTTGCCCATTCTTCTGGCATTTCTTCCTTGTTCCATATTTCCATTATTAGTTCGTATATTCTTCTTAGCAGTTCGTTTCCTCCATATTTAATTAATTCTGCCACTATGCTGTTTTCTCCTGCGCTTTTGTAGTTTTTAAGATTTTTAATTATTGCTTTGACTTCAGTTTCCGTTGGTGGTTGCACTTCTTCATCGTGCTCCGCGTGTCTTAGTTCTTCTGTTTGTTCTATTTCCTCTGTATTTTTATTTAGAAGGTCTTCGAAAAATTCTTTCCATCTTTCTATTATTTTTGTTTCCTCTCCTATTAAATTACCTTCTTTATCCTTATAATAACTTTGTCTATTCTGAAAACCTTTCTTTGCTTTTCTGACTTCTTGGTAAAAATTCCTTATTTCTTTTTTCTTAAATTTTTCTTCTACGTTCTTTATTTTATTTTCGTAATACGCTCTTTTCTTCCTTCTGCACGTGGCTTTTGCTTCATTCCTCTGTAGCTTGTATTTCTCCCTGTTTACTTCTGAATTATTTTTTATCATTTCTTCTCTTGCCTTTCCTCTTTTTTCTATTGCCTGCTTACATTCCATATCGTACCATTCTTTACTTTTGCTTATTTTTCTTTCTTGAACTGATTCTTCCCTTGCTTTCATGAGTGCTAGTTGTATTTGCGTCCATTCTTTACTAACTTGTTTTGTTTGTTCTCTCATGCTCAACTCTCTTGCTACGTTATCCATATAACTATTTTGTGTTCCTTCTTCTTGTAGTTTTTCATATTCATATATTTTTACTTTGAATTTTATCCTATTCTTTTTATGTGGTATGTTGCCCATCATACCTGCCACAACTAGATAATGGTCACTGTCCATGTCTGCTCCCCTGTAAGTTCGAATATTTGTAATGATTTTTGCGTCTTCTTCTTCTATCAGTATATAATCGATCTGATTTGTTATCCTACCATCTGGCGTTGTCCACGTCCCTTTATGAATATCTTTATGTTCAAATTGTGTACTTCTTATTACCAACTTTTTTTGTATTGCAAATTCTATTAATCGTTTCCCATTGTCATTGCTTTCTTTATGTTTACTATATTTTCCTATAGTTGGTGCATATATAATTTCTTGTCCGATTTTTGCATTGCAATCCCCCAAGATCATTTTGACGTCGTACCTTGGTATTTTTTGAAACTCTCTGTCCACTAACTCGTAATACTCTTCTTTTTCATCTTCCTCCTTCTCCTCTGTGGGTGCGTGTATGTTTATTAAGCTTATATTTCTATTATTACCTCTTATTCTAATCCTACATAATCTTTCCGACACCGGTGCAAAACTAATAACTAAACTTTTTAACCTTTCCCCCACCACAAAACCTGTTCCCAACTTTCTATCATCTCCACCGCTATTGAAAAATACATAATTTCCAATTTCTGTAATCGTATTTCCTTTTTGCTTTGTTTCCTGCAATGCAATAACGTCAATTTTATACTTCTCCATTTCTTGTATTAAAATTTTCAAAGCCCCTTCATCGTACGTTCCTCTTACATTCCATGTTGCAACTCGATACATCTGCTTAATTGGTTTCTTTCCTTCACTTGACAAGTTTTTCTTGTTCCTTTCTATTCCTTTACTATAGCTTTTGCTGTTCTGTATTGTTTTATTTTTATATATATTTCCTAATTTCCAGTCCGTTATCGTCGCCAGTTCCGTCTCGTTTTTATTTCCGTCCTGTATGCATTTCACTGGTTTTTTGGGTTCTTAACCTGCTCATCACATTGTTTAATCTTTTCTTCTTTCCTGTCCCATTTATACAATTTTCCGCTTATCCATATTTTTTGGTGCCCAATCTTCACTTTATTGCCTTTTTGTTCCTCTTCCTTTGCCATCTCTCGAATCTCTTTCTGTATCTTTCTTTCGTGCACTGTCAAATCACTATTTATGTAAATTTTCTCATTTTTCAGTTTAAAACAGTTTTTAAAAATCTTTTGCTTATCCTCCCAACTCTTTACCGTTACTACACATTTATCTTTGTTTATTATATAAGCATCAGATGTCTCTACATCGATTCCTAGTTTTTCTTTTATAAAGAGTGTAGCGCCTTCTTTTATTACTTTTTTATCCTTTGTATCCACTTGGATGCCCGTTATTACTAAGTTGTTTTTTCGTTTTTCCTTCTCTTGTAATTCCAATTTATGTTCCAATTCTCCGATTCTAGTTTCTAAGTGTGATCTCTCTTCTTTCCATTTTTCTTGCATTTTGTTTATTTCCTCTTTTAGATTTCGTATTTCAGCGTTATTCTTCTCAAATTCTACGGAAATTTTGTTTTGGATTTCCTCATTTCCCGTTTTTATCTCCGTCTTTATTACTTTCATCCACTTTTCCATCGCCTTCTCTATAGTAGTCTCCATTTCTTGACCTGTTGTACGTTTCTCGTCGTATTTTAATTTATTTATTTTCTCACTTGGTAATCTGGAAGTTAATTTACTTCTTTTGAATACGTCTTCGTCGTCTCCTGTTGTTGTCTCTTGACAATTATCCCTTTTGCGTTTGTCTGACACTTCGTTGCCACTATCTACACTACTTTTACGTAATTTGTTTTGGTCCATTTAATTTTATATTACACGTTGTTTAATTTTCTGTACTTGTATTAGGCTTTAGCGGGAAATTATGCCGTTATTAATTTGCCTGAGCCTCTCTCAATTTACACAATAAGATTTTAAATTCTACCGCGTCTTTAAGCGGCCCGTGCCGGGTACGAGAGCTCGCGCGCGCACTACAGCTGGTCCGCCTGCCGAACGTCCAGTTATCACGTACGCTATTCACTGCAGTAACTTTTAAATAATTTCGTCCTCAGCCGATCTACAGGTTGAATTTTAATTGCTTACATTCAATTTCTCCCCCTTCACACTGCCCCTACACACTTTTTCACTTTAGTTATGCACTTAGAACACTTCTAATAGCCTTTGTGAGACGGAGCCGATATTCACGGTTATCACGTCGTCACGGTCGCGATCTACAATCCTAATTGAGTTATGAGTCGATAATTGGGATAAACACTTCCACTTTAAATTTATCAAATGAATACACAACTTTAATTTTTATTTTTTTACAAAATTAGTTAATGAATTGCATAATTATTAGTTGATCAATGCGCCCGTAGGAGGCCCCAAAAAATTGGGGGGCCCGGGCCCGGGCCCGTCGGGCCCGTGCCTAAAGACTGCACTGCCTTCACACCCATTACCTTCTTTATTTATTTTCTAGTCGGTTTCAAGTTTTGATTATTATACTACCCTTTAAACGAGTTATTTTCAGAATTTTTAAATAATGTTGACGCTAAGCAGCAGCTTGCTGCAATCAAAAGTAGATGCTAAAAATGATAGTACCTACCTAGGCCTAGCTTCATCACAGAAGTTGTGAAAAAAAGTTTTTCAGAATCAGAAATATAGTCAAAATCCAATTTTTTTTTGAAAATGTGTACTGTTAGTAATCTATAATATTATACTTAATGGAAATTAATAAATAATTCATCGTTGTCTTAATAAAGATTGCCACGTCACACAAAAAGTTTATGAACTGTCAATAAAGCATTCTATAATTTTGAAGAACAAGTTAAATATTGTCTCAAATAATTTAACCATCGTCGAAAGCAGAAATACTACCTCTATATAGTGAAGAATATATAACAATTTATAGATTAAAATTTATATTTTGACTATTTTTGCGATTCTGAGTAACATCTTGTAATAGCTTTTTCCTATAAAATTAGGTTACTATGATTTTTAAATTTTTTGCATTTATTTTTATTGCAGTAGGCTACTTGTTTACAATAAAATTATTTAAATTGATAAAAATAACCCCTGTAAAGAATTGTATAATTAACCATGTAGTAAGTAATCAATTTATTGATAATAGCATAGTAATACAAAATTAAATAGAATAGCTTGCACATAAGTACTACATAGTACTGTGCAAGTGTTGTATTTTCTTAAAAACAGTTGCAAATTAATTATATTTGGCTATTCTTCAAATTCGTTTTTTTTTGTTATAATTTACATAATAGGTAATCTAAGAATTTTTGTTCTTCAGAATACATACATGTAAACAATATGTATTAATACCTAAGTATTAATTAAGCAAGCTTAATATGACACTTTTGTTTAATCTTAAGAATTTCGTCAACCTGTTTTTATATAATTCAGAGTTATTTATAGTTTTAAATAAAGGGGGAAGTATATTGTATAATTTAGGTCCAAGATATGATATGAATCGTTGGATTTGTGTAAGTTGCATTTTAGGAGCAACCATTTTTCCTTCGTTTTTAAGTCTCGTATTATGAGTAGCTGATTTTATCTTTCAGAGATTTGTTTTTATATAAGAATAGTAGAATGGATTTAGCATAAAGCAGTTTCAAATCCAAAACTTCTGTTTCTTCGAAGAGAAGACTTGTTGAGTACCTACACAGTAAGTTTTTTGTGCATGAATTAATATACTTCTTTGGGCGTAATCTAGAATTTGAATAGTAGGCGGAAATGTACCTCCTCAAACAATTATACCATACCTTAATAACGACTCAACCAGGGCATAATACACCATTTTCAGTTGGGGCATAGTTTTAACACCTTCAATTAGTAAAATTTTGACTGTAAAAAGTTACGACAACAAACATTCCCCCACTCTTGTATAAACTACCCCTTCTAAACCTTATAATACCGAGTTTTTTCAGTTTCAACTAATTTAGCATAAAACAACCACGTCAATATGCCAAAATTATACAAAAATTGCTTTACCTGTACTACGTTAATTAATAAAATGTGTGTTTTTTATTAGCCTTCTTAAGGCTGTAGCTCCCTCAAACGCATTTTTGGACCTATGGCCATATGGACTTTTTAGTCTTACTTTCATGTGTACTACCAAACGCCTAAAATGTTGTACCACTTTTTCAGAACACCATGTACAATGGTTAACAATTTTCTGTCATTTAGAAATTAGCTTTATGTAAAAATTCATAGCATAATGTCCTACTTCTTAATCCAAACTGAAATTTCTAAATTGAAATAATATATGTAGTAACATTAAATTCGACTTTATTTAGAGAAAACCAAAATGGAAATTACCTATAAAAATTAATTAATTGAACATTTTTAATTTAGTAAGTAAAATATAAACAGATACTCTTTAAAATTAACTTTTGAACCTCCATTTTTCCCCGTGCAGTCACTAGATGACGATATTGACTTTGAACTTGGAAAGCTCTCAGATATTAAAATCACGACGTGTCAGCATTCTGTAGCTGAAAAGTTTGTACAATTGCAATTGCAATAGCACTAAAAATGTGACACATGCAGGCAGTAAGCAGGCAGACACGGCATACATTTATACAGTATGTGTAGAAAATTTATTAGCATGTTCCTTAGCCTATTCTACGACCAAAAATTCTTATCAACACGGGTCCGCAACTTATTTGTTTTCAAAATACAGCATCGCACCTAGACACACCAACTTTATAATTAATATAATAACATGTTTTCAAAAATTAACAAACTTTACTGTTTTTCTCTCAAATTCAACACTATGTATTTCGAAAACGAAGTATTGGCGGGCCCCTGTTCATAGGAGCTTCTTGTTTTGGAATAAGCCAAGGAACATGCCAGTCAATTTTCGGCACATACTTCGAAAACACCTTGTATATAAAGATGTTATTTATTATAGCAACTACATAAAATACATTGGTCTTTGAAAAAGATGGTAAAATTTTCGTTACGACGAAAAAAGTTGCAGTAACAGTGTTCCACCTTTTTCCATCACCAAGAGTTCTAACAGGCCGTTCATTGATGAATGAATTTTATTCAACTTTGTACTTGTAGGAATGAATTTGTTTTTAATACGAAACAATTATGGACTTGCAAAAAAGTTTAATTGAAAAACATTGATTTGAAAAAACTTTGTTATAAGCACTATTTCCCCTCAGGGGTTTATACTCTTTAGTGCTGGTAAGAGCTTTGCTACCCCGAGGTACCTGGGCATATTGTCCTCCAAAGAGGAGGTTGAGCTAGAGGCTAACAACCACAAACCGTCAAAATGTACCACTGGTACAATTGTTTTAAAGTTTCAAGAATGGAAAGCCGGATGGATACAACAACGACGCTAGACACATTTAATGGTTATTGGCAAGGATCCCAAAGTCAATATGTGCAAGAATGTCTCGTCACTATATATAGGTGGAGCTCTAATATGTCTGAGGTCCTGTCTTCATATAAATGTGACATAATTGCCATATAGCAGATTAGGTGGTTAAAGTCAGGCGTCATACAAAAGAGAAACTGAGATGTATACTATAGCTACCACCCAAGTGGTATTTGAAACAGGCTTCATAGTCAACAAAAGACTTAAAAACAAAGAGTGATTAGCTTCTTCCCAGTTAACCATCGAATGTACCAAATTCGAATTAAAGGAAAGTTCTTCGATATGAGCATGGGCAATTGCTATGCTTCTATAGAAAAACAAATTACAGAGATAAAGACAAGTTCTAGGGCGTACTGAACAGAGCATATGACAAATGCCCTAAACATGACATAAATGTAGATATATCGGTATTCTTAATGCCAAACTGGACATAGATGGGAAAACACAGTCTACACGAATATTCCAGTAATTATGGTACAAGATTAATTTACTTTGCTGCATCCCAAAATATGATAATTGGCAGCACCAAATTTGAATACCTAACAATACATAAATCGACTTGGAGTTTCTCAGACGGACAATCAACGAGCCACATTACTATTAGGAGCCAGAATCTCTAAGTTAATAGAACAAGAAAGGCAAATACAACTTAATGTACAAGCGCTATCTGATGCAGAGCAAAAGACAGCCCTCATCGATAACATCAGTAGGCGGCTCACACAATTGAGGCGCCGGATTTAACCATAAACCAAAAATGGGAGAAAACCTAAACAAACTAAAGACAGCAAGGAAAGATGTGCTTGATAAAGCTATTAACAGCGCCCATGGTGATTGGTTTGATGCCGAATGTGCAAAGTTGTCCACCAAGAAGAACAATTCATACAAGAAAGTGCAACAGAGAGACAAAACATGGGCAGCATTGGAGAACTACAGAACATTAAAAAGGGAAGAAAAAAGAATACAAGAGAGTAGAAACCAGAATAAAACTTTGAAATTCTAGAAAGCTGTAAATTAAATGCGAAAAGACTACAGACTTGGGTGTAACATATAACATATGCTATGACAAAAAGGAAAATGTTGTTAGCAAGAAAGGTTTGGTAATGGATAAATGGGGGACTACTTCATTGAATTCCGGAATGGACAACTAAATAGCACAAACGAAAAAGTCTCCAACCTAGATGAGGTCAAGGAAGAAGACAAAGCAGAGCAAGAAGTGGAGCACACCTTAAAAAATTCCACAACAATAAACCACCATGGTTGGACGAAACTGGGGATAATCTGCTAGTAACATAAAAAGGGTGATCAACTTAACTGCAACAACTATCAAGGTACCAACCTGTGAAACACGGTGTATAAAGGACCATCTAATATTCTCTACTCAAGGCTTCATCCTATGTTAGAAATACCACCCGAAGCTATCAAAGTGGATTCGGCAAAGCTAAATCGACCACCAACCAAATATTCTCTCTTCACCAAATCCTAGAAAAAACTGCAGAGTGATAAGAAAACAGTTGTACAAAGCAATGATGCAACTTAAGATACCAACTAAATTAATGAGACTAGTGAACATGGCACTCCGATCAGAGTGCTCAGACTATCACGCAAGTTCCAAACTCAACGAGGAGTAAGACAAGGAGACACCTTCGCATGTTTCCTTTAGAAAATTTTGTTTGGGATTTCTATCCAAAGTACAACATTCACAAGATCAGTGCAACTACTCGCCTATATCGAGGACGTGAATCTCATAACAAGGGACATCACATCATGCAGGAATTTTTTTTCATAATTTTAAAGGGCAGTCAAAAATAATAATGATTGTAGAAGTCAACGAAAGCAACAAGGAATTAATAGTATCTCGCAAGGCGAAAATGAGATGTAGAATAGGCCAGAACTTTAATATAGGAGATTCGAACCTCGAGGTCACCAAAGACTTTGTGTACCTGGAATCCTTCGTTAACAATGATTCAAACACAAGAAGTAAATTGAAGAATCATGCTGACCAGCCGTTGCTGTTTTGGGTTTATTAAACAATTTATTACACAAAACCTTCATTAGACCGTTCTTTGCTTCCGAGACGTAGCTATAACAAAATCTGATAAAGCCCACACAAGAGCATTTGAACGGAAGCTACTGCGGAAGGTCTATGGAGCAGTGCAGAAAGCAGGCGAATGGCAAATGAGATATAACTTGGAGTTATACTAGTTATTCCAGGATGATGGTGTAAAAGCAATTAAAATAGGAAGACTTTGATAGGGTGCTCATGTGGTGACTAGCCCACAAAGAAACTGCTGCTATGAAAGCCGAATGGTCTACGACAAGAAACCCTAAACTCAGGTGGAGAGACGCTGTGGAAAAAACCATTCAGAAACTAGGCTTCAGGATTGGATAGCAACAGCAGCAAACACAGATGCCTGGAAGACCATGCTTGGGGAGGCCAAGGTAACGCAGGGCTGTAGCGCAATGTACGACAAGGATGATAGGCAATATTGAAACGTGACTTGAAAGTTTAAACACACTGTACCTATTTGGGAAACTACAAATCTGAGGTAAAAAAGCTTACATGAGTTTTCCACTTCTATTTATGAGGCCACATCGTCAACCTAAGAAACACACCGTTTAGTGGAATTGGCGGTAACAGTGGTACACTGAATATTATCAACTCTACATATAATTAAAATAAGGTTGTCTGTGTGAAGCGTATTTATTTCAGTTTTATCAATTTGTAAACAAATGCACGTACCGGTTCCGGGTATTAAATCTTATTTCATTTTCATTTACAACATTTGTCTGAAAATGACCTGAAATAAACTAGAAATTTATGAAATATGATACTCCACTATTACAATTTTAAGATATTATAGCATATCTGTTGCATAAAATAATAAAATTCATATAACACTTTAAAATTCAAGCAATGGCGGAACCGCGTGTACCGAAACAAATGGACAAAATTTAAAATATTTTTATGGGTTCTATTTTGCGCCCTGATACACAAAACATGCTGCAGACAAAACTAGAAAATGCGCTACTTACTTTTAAATTGATTCGAATGATATGCCATGCGACCCCGCAGATTTTTCTAGAACGCCCATCCACGTGGCAGCTATTGCATGACGGGGATACCTGATAACAGACGTTTAGTAGCTATTAGAAATGTGTATCTTATTTTTACATGTCCTACATACACACTAAAACTAGCAGCAACACTAGTGTACAATAGAAATGCTTAAATTTTCAATAATTAGCGCGGCCCGTCGTTTACAACTGCTTTATGACTAAAGCCAATATGGATGCACTAGTGCAATGCAATTCAAAGATTCAAACCACATAGCTTTAACGCCACCTAGTTAGCGAACCTTAACGCATTAAAGGCGGTAACGAATTTCAAATTGGTCAAATTATTTCGTGTATATTTTTAACAAATACAGGGGATTGACAATAATTAACGAATATAAGTACTAAATTCAAATTTAAATGTACGTTTTAATGTACAGCGTGTTCAAGATGAGAATACACGGCATGGAGAGCTCGTAATTCTGTTAAATTACAGAAAATATGAAACCGCTTTGAGAACTTTTCATGTACAGAATCAAATCTTTTACATTTGTCCTTTTTCGTCATGATCGTTAAGTTATTAGAATTAAAATGGCATTTTTAAGACACTTTTAAAGAGGAATTTAAATCGGAGTTTATATTTTCATTTGTTTCTCTAGTCTGAGATATTAGTGTTAACCTATTTTAAATACAAGGCAAAGTACGTTGTAACCATATATATGTAATACTTACTATATTGCTAGCGGCTATGAGTGGGAAACTCAAGAAGGAAGTGAGACAGCAACCAACTCTTCAATTTATAATGGTGAGCTGTACGCAAGCGCGGTGGGGAAGTGAACCAACCAAGTTTAAAATTCGCTTCTAAAAGCGGAGTTCGAATTCTCACGCATGCGCACGAGACGCGTTATACTCTAAGTGAAACTATGTCGGCGCCGTAATGTTTTCGGGCGTTCTGAGGCCCTACTAGCAATATATGTATAATATATATATGGTTGTAACACGTTGAACGCTCACTCGCGTTTTAACTCTACTCCACTCGTGACTAAAGACTAGCTTTACGCACTTGTATCGTAAATTACTATTAGTATCGTTAAGAGCTTAATTGCCGCACTGAGTGCGGTAATGGATATTATCAAAATACATTGAACCAGAATTTATTTATGAATATAAAATATTGAACAATACACGTTTGCTAATGACACTTACCGAAAGTCGTTTGATTACCGCAAAACTCGGCTCACCGTCTCGTTTTGGCAATCAAACTCGTTTCGTTAAGATGCTCATAATCAAACTTGTATCGTTAATATCTAATACCGACTAAAAATAAATTATTTCCATGTTAAAAAACGTTGCTATGTCGTAATGCTGTAAAGTACCACTTCACTAATAATTTTGATTGTAGAAATATAATTCATTAGCATATAAAATGCAAACAAATATTATTTCTACGATGCCTACTAAAAGTAGAGACTTATATTAGCAGTAGCTTGTCGAATTAAAAATGGCATTATAAATAATAAGTTTATTTTTAGCACGCAGAATTGTCAGCGTTGTCACATTTTCGCTACAGAAGTATATTTTATTTTACCATTTCTAAGACAATGGAGCTGAGTATTACAGAACGACTTGTAAGAAATAACTCTATGCGCGCTCGGGAACAGTACAATAATGATATAATGTGCTAGTTTTTCGCCACCGTGTATATTCCATATCACAGGTATAAATAACAGATAATGTACGAACAAGACATAATAGCTATTTGTGCAACAAGTGCTAAAAGTGGACGTTTATGCACGATTTTGCACACAGTATTTTTCTACGGCCTTAAATTTACTGTCATTAATTCATAAATGCCGATTAACAAACATTTGCATTTAAGACAGTTATAATTTATGTTATAGTAAAGAGATGGCCTTGACGGCACAGGTGACTGTTTCTGCAGCTAGTAGCTGCCAAAGTTAGTTGTCAAAGGTAATTATAAATGTATATATTTTACTTTATTCATTACACAGTGCTTTCATTATTTAAAAAACTCTTTACCTCCAATGAAAGAAGTAACTAGAATAACTTTACAACTTCACTTCCAGTTCGAAATTCTAAATCAAACACCAGCGGTTTACTTTTAGCACATGGGTTAAAAGTAAACAGCTGATTTCACTTTTAACAGTCTAAATTATAAAACGTGATTTTTAGTGAAAAATGCTAGCTCTAAAAGGCCTACTTTTAGTAGTGGTCACGGTCTAAGATATTCTACACCGTGGTAGTGGTCGTAGAAAATTGTTTTTATCTACGATCGATCAATAATAAGCGTTTTCTGGACCTCATTTTCAGGCGTAAAGCAAATTCTTTTCGCCCTAGAGCGATAAAATTCTTTTTTTGCCCGCTAACGTCATTTTAGTTATTATTTATAAACACGTATTCATAAAAACCGTAGTTACAGCGATACTATTCGGCTAAAATAACTTTTATTTTCCAATAATCTATTATTTGTTGTTTATAGCTGTGATATGAGGTATACGAAGCAATCGATAACGTCTAGGGCTCGTTATCAGCGGGCGTAATGATAACGCCCGCTCATTATGCTCTCTCATGCCCTCTGGAAAGAGCATAATAAGCGGGCATTGTCATTACGCCCGCTCATAATGTCCGAGATCGTTATGGACAGCTCTGCAAGCTTTTGAAGTTATTTATTGAACACACAAACATATGGCCGACCAACAGGCAAAACGGCCAATAATAGATTGACCTAGAAAGTTACAATTTACAATGTTAAACAAGTAGGGATTAAATTGAAACAACAAAACAAAATATTGTTATTGTAAGCACACAATCGATTGCTCATTCAATTTTATAATACATGTTTTTTTAATAGTCTTTAGCGGTTGCGAAAGACAATCAAAAGCGTTAATGATTTCATTGAATGTCCTCATCATTCTATTAATAGAAGAGTAGTAGTAGGTAACTATTTGAGTAAGCAGCCGGCAATCTAAAAACTATAGTAGCACGTAAATCACGTTGTGGAACATTAAACAGAAGTAAACTGGTTAAAGAATTTGAATTATTAAAATTATTTTTTATTTTATAGAGGCAAATAAGATCTAACATATTACGTCGATTTTCTAAGCTTGTCATTTGTAGAAATGTTAATCGTTCATTATAATTATGCATATATACGTTAGCACGGTGGCAAGTGACTTTTACAAATCGTCGTTGTATCGATTCAATTCTTTTTATATGAACAGCATAATATGGTGACCATATCACATTGGCATACTGCAGAACAGATCTCACCTGAGTACAATAGTTTTAATGTGTTTATATCCGAAAAATCCTTGGTTATTCTCAGAACAAAACCCAACATTCTATATGCCCTTGTAACTATTGAGTTAATATGGGGAACAAAAGTTAATTTAGCATCAAGTATTACCCAAATCGTTCACCGTAAGGACCCTGTTCAAAGGAGAATTATTAATATTATAATCATATGGCAAAATATTTTTATTATTTGAAAATTGCATATATGAGCACTTGTTGATATTTAAAGAGAGCCTGTTATTAACACACCAATTACTCAATTACTATTGTTGAGATATGATACAAACCACAAAAGTAACGAATCATTTATGCCATAACACTTTAACTTTTCTGCAAGTATTTCCCGATTTAGCTTGTCAAAAGCCTTCGAAAAGTCTGTATATACAGCATCGACTTGGGTTGTATTTGCAAAATAGTCTGTAAGATAGTGAACAAAGCTGAGTAGATTTGTCGTTGTAGATCTACCAGGCAAGAATCCGTGCTGATGTTAGGATATTACTAGATTAATATGCTCAAGTAGCCGTTTATTTACTAGCGCCTCAAAACATTTGCCAAATATTGAAAGTTTTGAAATGGGTCTGTAATTACTCACTACAGATTTCACTCCAGATTTATACACTGGGGTTACATAAGCAAGTTTCCAGCGGCTGGAAAAGATACCTGATCTTAAAGATTTATTGAATATTAAACTTAAAGGATAAGCTAACACGTGGGCACAAGTTCTTATAAATAGTGGGCCTATACCGTCCGGTCCACACGATTTTTTAACGTCAATCGTTTCAAGAAATGATAAAATGTCATTTTGACTAAATTGTAAGTGTAAACTATCTCCAAACATTATACTTGTAGGGTTAACAGAGATGATAAGTTTCCCAACTGGTTCATAAACTGAGGCAAGATAATCACTGAAAAAATAAAAAAAAAAATTGAGGGTCCGATGCGACAAATTGGCCGTACTGCATAACAGCTGGAATTCCTTGATTAGATTGATTTAACTTTACATACGACCAGAACTTTTTTGTTTCAGATTTTATGCTTTTCTCAATTTTTCGAATATAGCTTTTATAACATGATTTTATCTTAGTTTT
This sequence comes from Agriotes lineatus, assembly GCA_940337035.1. Classification (NCBI taxonomy): domain Eukaryota; kingdom Metazoa; phylum Arthropoda; class Insecta; order Coleoptera; family Elateridae; genus Agriotes; species Agriotes lineatus. The sequence goes on along the minus strand of CALNHX010001826.1, from coordinate 89,225 downwards.
AATTTCTTTACGTAAACCTGAAAATTGTTGATAGTCTGACACGTTCCCATGTTGTTTAAAACGTTTTCGAAATTTATGTTTAGAACGAATAAGTAAAATTAACTCTTTCGAAAACCATGCAGGATATTCTACTCCTTTTAATTTTTTACATTGAGGCCCATTCAAACGTATAATATTATGAACGATATTGTAAAACCTGTCCACAGTTTCATCCACCTCTAGAGCATTGAGCGCAAGGGACCAGTCAACATACAACAATTCTTGTGTTATGTTTTCATAGTTTGCTGTTTTAAAAGAATAACATTTATAGTCTAATGATTCTATTGAGATTTGGGTCTGAATATTAACCTCACACTCCAAAGGCGGATGAAATTTGTCCACATTCGTTAAAGTCTGAGAACAAGATTGTGTGCCCACTAATTAATCAGATAATACAAGATCAAGAATTTTACTATTTTCATTAAATATGGAATTATATTGACTCAACTCACAATATGCCATGGTGTCCACCAAAAGATAACTAGAAGCCGTTGTTGCATTAGTGTAATTCATTTCCATACTGTCCTCATTTACTATCCATTCAATTTCACTGAGATTAAAATCGCCAAATATTAAAAAATTACCCGTCTGACCTTGCAAATAATTGTCTCTAATTTTGTCAAAAAGTAGCGTATGTAGCAATCCCAACCGAGGGTGGGATATAGACTGCACATAAATACCGCAAAGACATTGCATTATCTTGTAAAACTTCCAATTTCACCCACAAATCTGCAGTCTGTGAATTAAAATTAGGAACCAGGACAGAGTTATACTTATTGCGCACTGCTAACAAAACACCACCCCCACCCATTTGGCCAGTTTTAATGTAGCTTCAGTGCGTGGTTGATTGTGTCTTATGCCAACGAATTGGTTTTTCTATTTGAAAAATAGAAATACGTTGAGGAAGTCAACGACGAGGTTTTGGTGGTAGAATCAACCAGGGAGCTGTAGGTACCTGTAGGCAGATCAAAAATGGACCAGTCACAGTTCAGGTACCTTTGGAAAGACATTACGGGGAGTGATCGTTTTCAAAATATATTTAAAAGTGCGATTTATATATTAAAAGTTTGATTTAATATACAATTATTCAGGACTGTATTTAGATTTACAATAATTCTGTTGAGAAAATAAATATTTCATTTATATTTGAAATTACATTGTTGAATCAAGTACCTACTTGATAGATTTAGGCGTTTATAAATTGGAAATTAACTTTTTGGAAATAGGTTACAGATAATTTTGGGACAATAATGTAAAATGTCAAACTGATTTTGGATCAAGCTATTAAAATTGTAAATATGAAGATTATTTGATATTTACTGTGTAAATGTCAAGGCAAACAATCATTCTCAAGTTTAAGCTATATACAGGGTATCCCGTGACTTGATGCCCATATCTAAAGAGCGTATTCCTTGGACAATTTTAAGTCGAAAGTTCCTTATACACTTTTGTCCAAAACCCAATAGTTAAGGAGTTATGATCAATATTAAATTAAATAGTAAATAAATCTGGTAGGCCATGTAATTGTTTTGTCATATTGTTATGGTGGCATTGTTTATTCTTTGACGTTATTTTATGATTAATTTGCTATGGCTACGTTTTAAAATCAAGAATATGCCAATATTCACTTTATTTACGGATACTGTGACGGAAATGCAAGAGCGTCAGTGCGGGAATATCAGCGGAGGTTTCCTGATCAAAGAATACCTAATAAGAAAGTGTTCAGCAATGTGCAACATTTGACAGAAAAATTTAATTTTCCTAAAGCTACTGCAGAACGTCCCCTACAGCAAGAACTTGCCGACGAAGAAGCTAATCTTAACATAATTGTGTTCATGTTAGTCGAATGAAAGTGTGGAGAACATTACACAATTTTGGTTTGTACTCATACCACATACAATCTGTTCAACATTTACAACCAGTAGACTATGCACCGCGTGTAGACTTTTGTCGTTGATTGATTGCATATCAACAGCTTTGTGGACACATTCTGTTTAAGGATGAAGCGACGTTTAGTAAAGATGGAATTACGAATACCAGAAATTCACATTCATGGGCACCTCAAAATCCTTTTGAAACCAGGGAACGCATTTTCAACCTCCCTTTTCAATGAATATTTGGTGTAGTGTTCTTAATAATATTCTTATTGGGCCATTCGTATTTCAAGAAGGTTTAACATCCGAGCATTATCTAAATGTTTTACAAAACGAGTTGCCAGGATTAATGGAGGATGTTCCACTTCAGAACAGAGTTAACATGTGGTTTCAGCAGGATGGCGCATCACTTCATTTTAGTATAAATGTAAGAGCATATCTAAATAACAACTTTTCTAACCGGTGGATTGGAAGAGGAAGTCCGGTTCTCTGAATAGTAATAAAAAAATTCTCAATTAATAAAACATTACATTACTTTATTTAACATGCTTTTTAATTTATTCTACACACTCTGTTAAATCTAATATTGCCAATAACTCCTTAACTAGCGAGTTTTGGACAAAAGTGTATAAGGCACTTTCGACTTAAAATTGTCCAAGGAATACGCTCTTAAGCTATGAATATCGAGTCACGGGACACCCTGTATATACATATTCCAAAGATACCTGAAATGAATTAAATAATTCATTTAAACCAATATCATTATTAACATAGCTGTCTGATGAAGACGTAACAAAAGTAAAATAGTTAATATTTACACATTCGTACAGCTGAAGGAAAAGGAGTCTCATTGCTTACTCTAGTTAGTCGTGGTTTAAATTAATTTTTACTTCTTTTTACGATAAAGGAAGTGTTGGATTCACCCCAAAAATTCGAAATTGAGTTTCCAAAAGATATTCACTTTTTCGAGTCACCTGATCGCAAAAAACCATTTTTTTTCATTGGTCTGTCTGTCTGTGTGTGTGTGTGTCTGTCTGTGTGTGTGTGGGTCTGTCTGTGAAAAGGATATCTGAAAAACGAAAAAAGATATGACGTTGAAATTTCATATATAAAGTAAGTTTTTTTTTCTATAATAACTGTCAAAGTGTTACAATGTTGGTAGATATGTGATTAAAACGCTAGTAAATTTTTATAACTCGTGTTGGTAGAACTTTTTCAAAATTATGTTTATGTGTCAATTTTGAATGTCAAAGTTTCTTAATTTGAACTCTTGACAAATTTCTTTTTTTAACATGGAATCATCATCATCAATAAAATCAGATAAAAAAAGAAATATTTTAAATGCAAAAATGAAGCAGGCGATATTAAATTATGAGATATATGTCAAAATGACAATCATTTTTTCAGTGGAAAAAAAGAACTAAAAATCTATGTACAAACATTATTAAAACTAGGGACGCTGCAGGAATGCAACCTATCCCCTAGGAAGTTGACCTTGAAAATTATTATAGAAAAAAAATGTACTTTAAGTTTTGTGTACTATTTAAATGAGGCAGCAAGCTTTTGAAGTAAATCGCATAACCGCAAGTAGGTGTTTACTTTTGTGATTTTACGGTTTTTTTTCGATTTTTTCGAAAACGGCTAAACGATTTTTTTCAAACTTTACATTTTTATGAAATTTTTTATGTGCATTGATGTGACATAGGTGTGATTTTCCAGTTGAATACTTCTAAAATGGGTTTCTTTTGTTCCTTTTTCTATTTTTTTATTCACTTCTATTTTAAATAGATCACCCGGTATATTATTACATTTTTGAATTCAGCTTAAAATTCTAGACAAAATTTGTCCCTTTAACTAACGCTCTATTTTGTACAGTTTTTGTTGAATTTGCAATTTTTGAAAATTTTTAGTGCTTAAAAATTAAAAATCAATTTTTTGGCGAATTATAAGATCACTGTAAAAGGAAGTTGAGTGAGTGTATTACACCAGATTTTTTTAAAATTTTATTTAAAAAGTAGGTTCTTTTAAATTAATTTCAGTGTGTGAAGTGCCACTTTTTGTCACTGAGTGAAATAAAGTGACACTTTACTTTTAATTTAGGAATGAAAGATCTTAGAACCATATTATCTATTAATGTGAATATTAATAGAACAATTACAACAATTTGTAACATTTGTGACTACATTTTTTAGTTCACTCATTTGATAGCTTGTTGATGGTTCCACAAGCGCTTGTTCAAGATTGACATTTCATTAGGTGAAATTAGGTTTGCAAGCTTAATTTTATTTTCTGTTGATTCGGCAACATATCCCTCAGCTATTGAAGACGTCTTTCAGCCTCCATGCCTTTTAAGATTGCTGATACTACCACCACCATCTACCAGCAAGGTCGCTGATGTTCTTCGGAAGCAGTGACCAGTGTAAGATTTGACGTCTGCTAATTGAGGGTATTTAGCAATTAAAGAAGGCGTTTCTCCAATTTTGTTGATCCCGACAGGTTGTTTGGTACACTTCTCTTTTTGGTAATTTATGAAGAATCGTCGGGTTTTAATGTTTAGTGGTCGAAGTGCAGCATAGTTTCGATAATACTTAATAAACTCAATATTGCTTACAATAAAACTTGTTTTCCTATCTGGTACTTTAACTAATAACAAGTCTTCTTTATCGTGAATGTTATCTACCGTCAATTTCATCAATTCCTCTCGTCACATAGCTCCCGAAATCCCCATAATTAAAAGCACCTGCATTAGAGACAACTATCAGTACATACCAATTATACAAAAAAAATTTGAATTATACCTTCATCAATAAGTAGGTTTTGTCCTCTGCTTTCAGTAAGAATTTATTAACTTCATCCCTCGTAAACATTTTTGATTTCTTTAATTTGTAATTTTCAGACATCCGTTTTAAAATGATACAAGTTTATTAAATTTGCTGATGTCGATGTTCTGTTTTATATTAATGGTGGCTTTTAACATTGAATAGGTGGACTATAATGTTGAGGATTTTACTACCTTGCTTTTTTCGGCGAAATAGACAAGCAGGATATTTTCGTTCACCTTTCCAGGACATTTTTTAGTCTTACACCATTCCAAAAAGAGGTGGTAGGTCATACACTACTTTTAATTCTTGGGGTAGAAGGTTGGTAATTGTGGTATTTGACGCTTCGATAATTTCAAAACATTTGTAGGAATCACACATTTTTAGTTTTATTTTGACGTGAGCAAATTTCAATAAATAAAGACATATCCTTAGTTACCAGAACTGGCCAACGCACTTGACTAAAATGAAGGCAAATACAACTCTATACAAAATAGACTTGGATTTGAAATTTTGAAATTTTAAAAAATCTTTTTATGGACAACTTCTGTTAGCGTGCTTATTTTTCAATCTTGTGGATTATTAAACTCGTCTGCGCCTCTTTTAATAACCCTCCGCACTTGTGAAAAAAATTTGCACTTCCAACACATGTGGTCTAAATAACTATTTATAGTGGAAAGTGTATTTACTACAGAAAACATCTAGAAGCACATTCACAGACTTTCTGTTTAATGGCTATTTTTAAATCGCACTTATGTTTGGAGATATTTAAAACATCACAGTATGAATAAAAAACAACTCCGGTTGCTAATCAGCAGATTAGGAAATAAAAATTGTTGTAAATTATAAAATTTTATTTGTCAAAACAAAACTTGTACATATAAGTATATCACAATATAACAAAATTTTATTAATCATTCAAGTAACAGCATGAAAAATGGGAGAAAATAAAATCACTCTCTTAACCTTAGCGACCGTTGCAGTTCTCATCATTTACATGAAAGTATTAGAAATTTATCATTACAGAACAAATTAATATAATAGTTAAATATATTACACTACATAAAAGAACACAATTCCTAATTACGGCCAGTAATAACATCGATAAAAACAAATTTAAACCAAACTTGAATACTTTCTCCCTTATTTTTCCATTATATGAACAGTCTTTGAAAAGATGAATATGAAGATGTATATATTACAGACAATTTCAGTAAAATACATGACAGTCTTGTGATGGTTTGTAAGCAACGTTGTATCCGTTGCTATTTTTTTCGCTCACAAATGAGCCACTACACTGCTACCTAAACGCTTTACTACTTGCAAAGGTTTTAACCTTGAATGGTTCTTATCTGATGATTTGAAAGTACTTTGTGTCATTTCCTTCCTTTACGGCAATATAATTAGAGCTAGTTTTTGGAAATGTGCTGCTTGTAACCACACTTTTTGGAACCGCACTTTTTGGAACAGGCCTAAGTGTTGCCATTGAGCTGTTATTTATATTTCCCGATATTGGATGCACATGCGCGAATGGTAAGCGAGTAGGTTGCACTATGTTTAAAACTTTTGATTTAGATATTATACTCGCAGAAGGAACACTTGCAGCTGCAACGCTCTGCACTGTAGTACTACCACTTGCAGTTGCTGTAATAACTGTATGCATTGTTGAACAACTACCTCTAGGGATCTTATTTAGACCTGAAACAGCAGTGAAACCCGGTTGGTCCTGATTTGCATCATTTGGTAGCAATTGCACAGCATTTATACCTGGTAAGTCCTGATTTGTCTTTTGATTCGAACTAATAGTTTGCACCATATTCTTTGAGACCACAAAAGGAAAATCTTTAACCAACACTTTTTCTGTTTGAATCGCTTGAGCCGATTTCATTTGGAAAGAACACTTTTTCAAGTCTGTACTACCTGTACTTAAAACCCGGGTAGGAGCGCTCTGTTTTCGTGTAACAACAACAAATTTATTAGTTCTTTCTTTAGAAGAATTGGCATTACACAAACTTTTAATGCTCGATTTTCCGGCTATTTCAATCTTCTTCTTGGACAGAAGGCTGACATCAGTATTAATAAACGGTTTCCTGGTTAATTTTAATTCTGTAGTTGAAGCAAGGCAGAGCTTAGGCACTAGATGAGAAATTTCTGCATGACTTGATGCTTCATTAGAATCATCAGGCACTTTTATTGGATCATCCATGAAAAGTTGAGCTTCTTTTATTCTTTCATTTGAAATGAAATACAAGCTGTTCGAGTCACTTTTATCAGGTACATTCAATAGGGTGGAGTTGAAGTTGAATCTGAGAATCTGATCAAGCTCCTTTTGCACTTTAGATTGCTGCTGTGGAGCTAAGTTGGCTATTAATTTGGAAGACTGCTCTGCCAGTAAATTCTTCCTTGTTTCAAGACAGAGTTTTTCATTGGCGAAGAAGTTTCTTTCTTTTTGCAGAATTTCCACTTCTTTACGAGTCTGTAAAATAGAAATTAAAATAATCGAGTGACTTTTGGTAAGGTTTTGATGAATTTAAAAACTTACACCCTCTAAAATATTTGAAAGGCACTCCGATAACGATCCTGGAGTCAATGGTATTTTCAGAAGTCTTGCCAGTTCGCTGATTGGGGGGAGAAGCAGTTTTTGTTCACGGTGCACTAACGTCTGTGTAATTTCATTTTTATTCATACCGAGCTCCTTTAATACAGTTACAGTGCAGGCAAAAATATTTTTAACACCGAAGGCACCGGCAATCTGAAAAATTTACATATTTTAAATTTGATAGTGAAGTCATCATTTAGTTTTTACATTATTGCTTGTACAATTTTGTGTGTTCAGCTTCTTTTAAAAAACATTACTAAAAAATATAAATATGTCTTATAACCAATAAAATAAACAATTATGACTGGGTATTATTTTTCCTAATATCAAATGTGAATATGATACTTTCGTCACTTCAATTTAGAGAAGAAAGTAGATGATGACTTACAGGATTGGACCGTGTTATTATTGAGGTCATAGAACTTAACGTTTTGGGGCTTCATCAGGTGAAAAGCAACCGCGCTCTTCTATCCCTTCTCTTGCAAAGAAATTTTCTCTCTGGCGTGGTTTACACGTTAAGTTACCATCATGCTGTTTTGCTATTTTCTCCTGATAAGACCCCTTATGAAAGTGGGCGAAACTTTGAGTTCTTCAACCTCAATAATGACACGGTGCAATCCCGGAACTCATTTGTTACTTAAAAAAGTAGATGTTTGCATTACAAGTTACAAAAGTCAAATTTTGTTTCTGAAACCGTGATTTACAGTAGGCTTTTCCGTACTCATGTAAGTATGGAAACTCAATCTTTATGAAAACAGTCATGAAATTACCGTCATGACTAGTCAGAAAAGTACTTTAATCCCATATTTGACATCAAATCGTCATGAAATGTGAATATAATCTCACTAATTCACTAATTTTGAGGTGACTTGAAACAGATACATACGTGATATCCATTTAATATTGTACGGTCCAAAGGTGCAACATCGTCTTCAACCTCGTCTACAAACCTACATTGCAATTTAAACGTCGAAGGTATCAGAATAAACCATTTTGAAAGTACACTGTAACAATACATCTGTTAAAAGAGCGCTCATCTTGTTTATTATATATTTACCTTTCCATGGCTGCAATAGCAATTCTAGCAGTAGGAAACCGCTTTGTCGTTTGCATAATAGGACATGTAATATCTATACTATAGTTCTCATAGTGGTAAGCCACGATGTAGCCCACAGTAGGAATATTAGTCAGTATGTATTTACGTTCCGATTTGTCCATTTTATATGACATCACACCTTGGTCAATTTCAATTCCGTCACTTATCTTACTGCAATTTGGATCATTTTCGCTGGCTTCATCAACTACCATCCTGTCATCCTCATCATATCTAGACTCACACCATATTCTATCTTTAATCAAATTCTTTGTCAAATTACGAGTAACACTATTTACTTTAGGAATTTTTTGAGTTTGAGATGTGCTAACCACATTTGAACCAATTATTTTGTTCACATTTAACTCTCCTTTTTTCAGAAGTGTGTCTAAAGCCTTTTCCTTGTCATTCTGGTTTGGATTCAACATATGCTCAAGCAAAGTCGTCTGCTTTGAAACTTCCTCTACTACAGGCGTTGGTCTTGGAAGAGGCTCCTCGTTCGACTCACTCAGAATTGCCTCTGAATTCGCTCGCAAATATGATTCTAAGTTATTTTGCAGTTTCTTAGAGCTCCTGATAAGTTTATTTTTGTGTGATGGATACTTGTTCCTGGCAATGTAGAACGACGTTGATAAACCTCTAGTTCGGGATGAGTGAATGTCCTTGTTAAAAGTTCTGTCATTTCTAGCATATATTTTGTGTTTTACCAGGTGTGGTTTCGATGGAGATGGCTCTGGTGGTTTTAGTACTTTACATCCAACAATGTTTGCTTCGTCGGCACTGCTGTCAAACACATCTTTGTTTTCACAGTGACACTTATATAGCATGTGCACCATACAGAATGGGATGATGTCGTTTAAGTCGTGTTTTAACAACTTGATGAAACAAGGCCTGATGATACTATTTTCATAGGTTGTTTCGACAAATGGCGTTTTTCTGGGGCCACTGGGTATTGCTGGCGTTTTCTCGACAAAATTATCTTCCACGAAATCATCATATTTTTTTGGCATTTTAGTAGGCCGCTTCCTTCTTTGCTTTGAATCTCCTACTGTTATTATTTGGTTGTTTGTTTTAACAATTGTTTGCGTGAATTCTTTTTCGACCTACCAAATTACATTATATTAGTGACAAGACTCGACAAATTATTAAGTATAAAAAAATTATACAAAAGGTTAATCTAAGAATGAATTAATGAAAAAATACTGGAAAATAAGAAAATTTCAAAAGAACTAATGTTGAAAAAGTAAGACACAATTTAAGAATTAAAGTATGAAGTATAAGGAAATATAGAAAGGAGAAGGAGAAAAGTACAGGGAGTCCGCATTTCGTGTGTTTACAGGCAAGTTCTTTAGCACTTATAATTTTTTTTAAATATTTAATGGTCATGTTTCTTTTCAAGACAACACAAATTATGAATTAATTTTTATTATAATAAAAAAAATATTCAAAATTTTAATGTTTGCTCATTAGACTATAGTGAAAAAAAAAGATTTAATAATAGACTACAAAAAGAAGAAAGAAATCAAAACAACAACAAGATTTTAACACAAGTTTAAGGAACGAGAGAATATAAGGTAATTTTTATTTATTTTAAGCATTAGCATCTCAGAAAGTGAAAGTGAAAAGCTACAAACTAGGTTAAATAAAAACAAAAAACGGAAATTTTGTAAATTCTGCTTTGTTTTCTTGCTGCAATAGTGTTTAATCACGACCTGCTGTGATATATTTTTCAATTTAAATTACGTGACGTACCCTTTTCATGGCACTCTTCTGATTTTTTTAAAATAAAGTGGTGAAAACTTAAGCAAAATTCCAATTCTCATACATCTTCAAAATCAAAATGACAGAAACGTAATTTAAATATGTAAAAGCATTACCTAGATGTGTCCCATAGAAAAAAATCAAAGTTGACGAAAATCAATAATTATCAATGATGGTTATTTTACTTTCAATAAGCTATTGAAATTCAGAACTAAAGTTTCCTAATAATGCATTAACAAAAAAAGTGTAAACTAAAAAGTAAATGTGCGAGCCAGAAAAATAAAATTCAAATATTTGGAATTTTTGGTATTATGACAGAAGAAAATGAACAATTGAAAAGAGACAGCCAACAACTCAAAGTAAAAATAGTGCAGCAGGAAATGAGAATAGAAGAAATAGGAAAAGAAATAATGGAATCGAAGAAAACGACCTACAGCTCAAAGAGAAAGTGGGACTGATCTTAAAAGACATGAATATACTAATAGCGATAAAGGAAGAAGTGTGGGAGATAAGAATAATTGGTAAGCAACAAACTGCAATAAAAACCCGGCCAATTTTAATGGAATTAAGAAATTGGAAAAATAAAATTGGAAATCCTGAAAGCAACCAATAAACTGAGAGGTATATAAATACACATAGAGTAAAACTACTAAAAAATAATGCAAAGAAAGAGGAAAAAAATAAGAAAGTATACGAAAATAATTAGGTAAAAGGGGCACTATGTCATTATTAGAAATAATAACCTGATGGTAAATGGAGATAAATATACCTTGGAACAACTAAAAGCAATAAAAATAAAGGATGAAAGCATAAAGCAATAGGACAGAACCAACACCCAACAACAGAGATACAACTGCAAAACTCTCTGATTGCCATGCAAAAAGAAATGGAACAACACACAAAGAAAGGGAGGACAGCTAGCCAAAGATCCCCGGGAGATAATAAAGAAGACAAGTTAAGAGAGAAATGAATAAAAATTACCAAAATAAATACAAAAAAAACTAGTGGTATAAAGAAAAGAAATTAATATGGTAATGACAAAGGCGAGCAACAAGAAAAAAAAATGAAAACAAATGTAACAAATAATATAAATATAGAAAGTAGTAAGTCGGAAATAATAGAAAAAAACCAAAAAAAATAATAATAAAAACAAATACCTAAAACAAAAATCAAGAAAAAAGAACTAAAATGAAAGGAGTAGGAGAGCCAAAAGGAAATACACACTACTGTACTCAGGAAGTGACAAAGAACAATTATATGGAGTGGGATTCATAATAATAAAAAGACTAAAAAACTGCATGAGTGACTTTAAACCAATAAATGAGACAATGGCCTATTTTAGAATAGAATTGAAACTTTTTAACATATCGTTTTCTAGGTGTATGCTGTAACCGAAGTAGCAGATGACGAAGTAAAAGAAATACTGTTTGAGAAAATAGAGGAAGTGATTGACAAAATATCAAAAGAAGACATAATAATAGCATTGGGAGACTTTAAGGCACAGGTAGGAAGAGAGGAATATATGAAGCAAGTAAACACACAAATCATGAAAAAAAATAATAATGGGCAGACTGTGCAATTTAGCAATAATGACAAACATGATCATAAGCAGCACTAAACACAAACCCCCAAACAGACATAAAATAACATGGAAATCATTAGACCAGCAAACGCACACACAAATGGATCATGTAGAAGTTAACAAGTCAAAGCATCAACAGTAAGAGACGTACGTACACATAGAAGAGCATGACACTGATCATTTTATGGTAACAGCAACATTAAAACAAAAAGTGAAAAAAAAAACAAAACAGGAACAAAAATATAAGATATACGTGGGGTGTAGACAAATTAAATAAAAACACCAAAAAGATACACTCCGAACAAATAGAAGAACAACTAAAAGAATATAATATAAATGATAATGAAATAGAAACACAATGGGCAAGAATAAAAAGATGTATAAATAGTGTAGCGTAAGCCAAAATAGATAGGGTAGTACGCAGAACTGATCCAAGATAGTATGACTATAAATGTAAAGAAATAGGCATAAAGAAAATAAAAGAAAGATTAAGATAGATCAGATTAAATAGAGAAAAGGATAGAACTAAGTGTAAAAGGTTAAGAAAGAAATCCAAGGGCATAAGCTACAAAAGAAAAAGAGAATGCATGGAAAATAACATAAAACAAATTGAAGATAATAACAAGCATAAAAATACAAAAAACGATCACAAAAGCATCAATGAGCAAAACAAAGTATACAAAAGAAAGACCACTGGAATCAAAGATGAAAATGGGAAACTGGCTGCAAATTACATTCCGTACATGGAAACGTGGAAGCAACATTTTAAGGGATTATTGACAGACAGATATGATAAGTGAATCACCATCGAAAGAAGAAATAAAAGAAATTATTACTAAAAGCTATGATGGTAAAGCTCCTCGGAAGGACGGCATAAATGTAGAGCTTATAAAGTATGGTGGTAAGAATTGCATAAAAAATTGTACTGATAAAAAGAATATGGAAAGAAGAAAGGATAACTGTAAAATACACAAAAAAGGAGACCAATAAGTATGTAAGAACTACAGAGGATTGTCGTTACTGAATACCACTGTAATAGGCAAAAACTTCCATATCAATTTATATCAAATCTGGAATGGTGCTTCACTAATGTGCTTGTTTGTCACATAACTGTTAAAAGCAGAAATTTAAAGGTCAAAATGCAAGTAATTACTTGGAGATTCAGAGGCTCTGGGCATTTTGGAAAGTATGTATGTACCTGACATTTTCCTAATTACCCAAAATGGTCTTAAAAGCATACAACGGCCAAGCACAGTTGTCTGTTAGTTCCACGAGCCATTCCAGGTTAGACATGTATTGTAAGTACCTACCTTCTGTAATAATTTGAAAGTTGTTTGTTTCATCTCTGTACTTTGGGAATAATTTGTGTTTAACACATTTATAACTAAAGATAATTTATTACTGTTAAATAAACTTTATGTGCTATTATTGAAACTGGCGTTCATGTTATTTGTGATACGATTATCGTTGGAAAAAGAACCCTACGTCTTCGAAGTGTTACCGTCTAGTGGTCGAATAAGAAAGACGGGTAACACCACATACAAAATCATGACGTCACCAATACAAAAAAAGGTTAATGTATACGACAAGAAATTTGATAGGGTAACACCAATGTGGCTTTACTAAAGGAACAACAACAGACATAAGTACTAAAATGAAAAGCTTAATAAAGATGACAATGAGAAGAATGCTATGAGTGTGAAAATGCAAAAAGGAGAAATAAAGAAGTGCGTTATTCAACTAGCACTGGAATGCGTATAGAAATAAGAATTTACGAGGGCAGAGTATGAACAAGTGGTACCCAAATTAAATTATAGCATATGCGGATGACATAGTACTTACTTGGCGAAAAACCGTAAAGTGATGAAAGAGATGGTAAAAGAAATAGTACAGGAAGGAGACAAAATGGGACTAAGAAATAAGAATCAATGACCAAAAAACAAAAATATTGATAATCAACAGACAATTATAAAGAGAAAAACAAAATATTGGAATAAAGGGATGCGAATTTGCAGTGGTGAATAAATTCAAATATCTTGCAGTAATGTTATTTGATGGAAATAGAGATATAGAAATTAAGGAAAGAACAATGGCTGATAACAGAGCATTCCAATCGAAAAAAAATGCCAAGAAGTAAAGTATTAAAATCGAAAATATACATAAACAATAATAAACAATATTGTATGGTACTGAAACAATTACAATGACAAAAAAACAAAAAAAAGATATTAGAATATTCGAGAAGAAAATATGGAGAACGATACTAGGGCCTGTAAGAGTAGCAGAAAACGAACACAGGAGTAGGATGAACTGTGAGTTACAACAAGAAATTGATCAAGATATAGTCAAAAAAATGAAACAACAAAAGGTGAGATAGTTGGGTCACGTATGGAAAGCTGGCGCAGGCAAAACTATTTTCTTAATGTTACAGTCAGACCCTAGCAGTAAGAGAAGACAGGGGAGACCAAGATCAAAAAGGATACAAGGAATGACAGAAGATCTTAGAAAGATTGGGATTAAAGATTGGAAGACTAAAGTGAAAAATAAAAGAAAGTAGAAAGAAATTTGTGAGAAGATGGAATAGTAGATGGGTACTGATGAACTGATCACACCTGTACAATGATCTAGAAAGCTTCACCAGGAGCAGCATTACTCCACTTGGGGTGTATAGCCACTATATATAGTACATGGTGGTCCTGAAATAGTTAGCCAAAATCAGGGATGAGGTTAAACTCATTATAAGAATGAAAAAAGTTCCTACTTATAAACATTTGTCCGGAAAGGAAACCCTCAGTAGTTACAGCTCTTCAATTCTTAATATCTGAAAATAAATATGTTTTTAATCGTAGTTACCGAGTGCTGTTATAACTTGTAAATGTCACTGTGACTTAACTATTGTTATTCATACAATCAAAATGAATTATTTATCCAACACTGAATTGGCCGGTATTCACTTTACATATAGAAGATTGAATGGAAACTCTCATTTAGTTCAACGTCTGTATCGGGATAATTTTCCACAAGGACTCTGTCATGCTAACAGTACTTTTTCCAGCAATCATCAACAACTTCGAGAGACTGGTGCTTTCAAAGTTCGTACTGTTTATCATGGAGTTGAAAGATATGCACGAACCGCAAATATGGAACAAGAGGTGCTTGAAACAATAGAGCAAGATTCCACAACAAGTATTAGAAAGATTGGTGTTGAAATTGGTGTATCACATCAATCGGTGCTAAGAGTTCTGCGGGAACAACAACTGTATCTGTTCCATGTACAGCAAATACAATCACTTTTGGTAACTGCTTATCCTCGACGTGTCCGGTGTGCACCGTGGTGTTTGCAAAATTGTTTACAACCTGATTTTCACGTTTGAGTGCTTTTTACTGATGAAGCTATGTTTACAAAAGACGCAATTATAAATTTTGAAAATAATCACCATTGGGCAGATAAAAACCCACACATTATCACTCAATCTCGACACCAACAAAATTTTCCGTAAATATTTGGGCTGGCATCGCAGAAAATAAATTAATTGGTCCACATTTCTTGCCGCCTACTATCAACGATCAAAATTATAGGTTATTTTTATAACATGAACTATCAGCACTATTGGTTCAAGTTCCGTTGCTAATAGGAAAGGAAATTTATTTCATGCATGATGGATCACCAGCATTTTAGCATCATCGTTAGAGAACATCTGGATGCAACATATCCTAATTGGTGGATTAGGCAAAGTGAACCAATTGCCTGGCCTGCGCGCTCATCAGACTGTAATCCACTGGAATATTTCTTTTGCGGACACCTAAAGAGTCTTGTTTATGCTACTCCAGTTAATAATGTACAGGAATTACGAGACGGCATTATTAATATCTGTGAAGTTATAAGGAATACATCGGAAATTTTCGAGTGCGTTTGACAGTCAATGGTCAAACATATACAAGCATGTATTGAAGTTAATGGTGGACATTTTCAGAGTTACTATAGAAAAATGTCTATTCATACGATATTAAGAATTAAATAAGCTGTAACTCTCGAGGAGTTCGTTTTTAGGAACTTCTTTTATTCTTATAATGAGTTTAACTTAACCCCAAATGTTTCAGGACCACCATGTATATATATGTCACAGACCAATAGATAGATATGGCAAACCTCGAAAATCCGACACTCGCTATCTGTAGGTATATGTAGATCAAATGCATCGGAAGCGAGAGGTTTAGGAAAGGTAGCGTTCTAACCAAACCAACTTTATCTAATGTAATTTATATTTAGCCCAATGTAACCCAACCAAAATGAAGTTGTAAAGGATGGAAAGAATAGAAAAATTGTAAGACAAGAGAAGAATATGAGAAAAATTGAAGATGTACATGTGAAAAATTTGCACAAATTAAAAATAAACAAAAGCATATTACTTACTTTAGCTAGATCCTCCTTTGCTTCATCTTGCAATCTAATTATCATCCCTTGATGAAAGATGCCTGCTCCCATAGACGAGGAAATATTCTGACCAACACCTTTTTTATAGTTGCATGAACAGTTGAACATACAGCCAGGTAAACCGCAGTGGTTGGACAATAAACTTCTGTGATTACCCTCGACACTCTTACAAACGCACCCCAATTTGCAGAATATTTTCTGACATGGCTTATCTTCAGCATGATTCTCATCCAAGGAAATAGAAACAATTTTGCAGCTCAACCTTTTCATTTCCAAGGTTGTTTTGCGTATGGTTTTGGGCTCGTGTTCAGTCTTGCACCCTCTCTTGCGCTTCTTTACAGGAGCATCTTCTGCTTCCTCTAAGAGAAGATCAGGACTACCATTATGTTCATCTTTCACTATGTTTTTGCTGCATTCTGAAATATTGACGTAATCAAGCAAGTTGTTCACCACGATTTGGACACTTTTTGCAAATTCACTATCGCTCTCAGTAACTTCTGGCATTAGTATCTTCTTAGATACAATAGGTTCTAGTGGTTTTTGCATCATCATCCTGTCCTCACCTTCTTTCTTTCTTTCACCTTCTGGAGTCACCTCCAATAATAATTTTGGAAGCTTCATTTCAACATTTTTCCATTTGTTAGGATTGTCTTCTTTCCCTCTCAGATCGGCTTGAAAAGAATTTAGTAAGAAAGGCTTCTTTGAATACCCTTTATAGTTTTTAAATGGTTGAGTATTTGTGCTTTTGTACATTTTCTTTCTATCTTTAATTTTGGCAACAATTTTTTTGGTTTTACTGCAAGAAACTTTGCACCGTTTGCCATTGCAAACAACAAAACTGGGCGTATTAATAACGCTGTTGCAAGCTACAAAACACCTTCGAGTGAAGGAAATGTCTTCTTCCATAAGCTTTTTGTGCATACTCAAGACACTCTCCTTGTAATCTTTTCGTTGTTTCCCAGTCATGCCATCCATCAAATCCCTTACTTGCGGAGCTTGAGATTTTATCAACATCTTTCTTTTTTTGGTGAGAGTTTTAGGTTTGTAAATGTTCTTTCTTTTCTCAACCTCTTGAGGAAATTCCGGGAACTTTATGTCTACATATGTCTTTGTTCGCTCCACTTTCGGTTTCGGAACACAAGAAGTATCGTTCTCACTTACATCGCTAATGTTTTTCGAGCACACATTTCCTTTCAGTTTTTAATTAAAGCACTGATGACCTGATTTAAACGATTGTTATTATGTTTCCCAATCAAATTATTTTTCAGCATTGTTGGCTTGGACATTTTTTGGTCAATAGGGACTTGTTGTTCCCCTGGTGACTGCAGTAATTCATAACTAGAGTTCGCACATTCTTCACACGCTTCATCATTTATAGATTGTGTACTTTGAATAGCTTTCCTTTCACATTCTTGCACATCACGGTTATTACTTTGATTTTCAGTAGGTTCATTGTTAGTTTTACACAAACTCGTATGATAATCTGTACTCTCTAATTTCTTGTTTTTTCCATATTTTTTAATATTCTCTTTTTCCAATCGTTCACAGATGTTTTCTCTGAAACTCTTGGCTACTGTCAAGCATGGTTCCTCACATTTTGTGTCCATCATCTCTATATGGTCAGCTTTACGCTGCTGCTCCATTTCAATATCAGATTCCACTATGCGGTTAGTATTTACATTAGCTTTAGTTTTGGCGTTTTCATAAGTTATCATAAATATATTATCTACATCTGTTTCAATATTTTCTTCAATACAGGTTATTTTATCTACAACCTTTTCTCAACTTGTATTTTCTTCCTTAGGTATCTTCCGAACAGATATATTTATTTTGGTTATACTGGCAGTACCTATAAAAACAAAAAAAAAGGTTTTTAATATAGTTAGTCAACTGAAACCATTATGAAAAATGGAACGATAATAAATTATAATAATTGTGTATTCAATTTCAATAAATAATAAATTTGCATCACGAAAAAGATTGTTGCATTTGTCTAGTTCAATTTAGAAATGATAAATGCATTGTGGTAAATCGCATACTCTGCACTTATCACTTTATCATTCTGGGATTGGTTCAAAATATGAGTTTTCTGATTGATGCTATGATGTTGTTTGGCAGAATATATGCTAGTCACAGTAACGCACTATACAGGGTGTATAGAAATTGGCGCAAAAGCTCCAAGTAGAGATATTCTTTGTACAATTTTGAGTCGAAAAGCTTAATACTAAAATATTGGATTGGTCTTCATAAACCCTCATGAGCGGTAGATAAAAAACATAATTTATCTGCGATCATGTAAAAAGTGCCTACTTTCTACACCGATATTAGTGTAAAAAGTAAACTTATAGTACACTAGTGTTATAAAAATTTTATTGCAAGTAAATTTAAAAATTACAAAATGAAATACATACTTTCGTAAAAGAGTATGATCGTAGATAAAACGTTGTAAGACACTCTTGCAAAAAGGCTCTTTATTGCACTCATAGGTGCTAACGCTCGCATTCTAATTTGACCTATTCGTGCAATAAAGAATGCCTTTTTGCACTTGTATCTTAAATAACTATTTAAGTAACTTGTTTGTTCTAAATATGTCAAAATGTCATGTAGGAAAGTTATTCAAAATGTAAAATTATGGCCCCATCTAAAATTTCTGAAATATCGGTTTACTTATATGAAACTGTGTTACCACAAAAGTACTTCATCTAGAGCACACGGTTTCCTATAAGTAGACCGATATTTCTGAAATTTTGCATGCGGTCATAAATTTACATTTTGAATAACTTTATTTCATGACATTTTGATGTAATTAGAACAAAAAATTCACTTTACCAAAAAAAATAAAGGTTTTTATCTACCGCTTGTGAGGGCTTATGAACAACATTTTAGTATTAAGGTGTTTGACTCAAAATTGTACAAAGAATATCGCTGCTTGGACCTTTTGCACAAATTTGTATACACCCTGTATATAAAAAACACTTAGTGTGCTTACACAGATGTTGCTTTAGATAAGTAAATCGAATATTTGAGTGTAAATAGATAGTTATACTGGTATTCATTATAAAATACTTTTGAATACTGACCATGCGTGCATCATAGATACCTAAATGAGACTCGCTAAAGCTGAAAACGAGATCTACAACCATCTACGAATATTATACTGATTTAGCATGGTTGGTTGAGTACCGGATATCAATTTGTTGATTTTAATGTAGATAATCATCAATGACTCAAAAATCCAAACGCTTCACTGCATTAACGTGCATATTACAAACAATTCTTTTTTCTAAAAAATTCAACTGGTAGATACAATCAAATCTAAAGCCCATACAACTGTTTGTAAAATACAAAATTTTTAGATGGCCGTCTCATATTTCAAACCGAGTTGTTAATAAAGAAGCTACAGAAAAAATGTGTTTACTGCTAGTAAATTCAATCTCAGTTCCAATACATCAATTTCTACAATTGATTCCGCAACAAAAAAATCTCTACCTGGTTATGACTGATGAAAGAAATAATATCAAAGGGTGTGGTACAATACCATCCAAAATAATGAAACTTTGTTTAGAAAAGACTACTCATGTCCTTATTTTGCTGTCATGCATTTGTGAGGAGGGTGTAAATACATATAAATACAGCGGACGATCATGAAATCGATGCAAATATGAAAAAATGTGAAAATAAATTCAAGCAACTTTTTAGCATTATAATAAATCATTTACAGTCAGATCCTCAAGTGTATTACTGAATCGACGCTAACTAGTTTCAGCACCTCACAGTTTTAGTTTATATTCAGATCGACTACTCCTATTATATGCAAGCAAACAAATTTACAGGGGTTTTGAACAATTGGGGTACAGACTATTGCCTTGTCCAGAAGTTAGTAATAGCTGGTAGACATGCTATGCAGTCTGGCAGACCTAAAACTAAACATAACGAACGGCTCATATGGAGCACTTAAAGGGTTACATGATTTTCAGTCACCTATAAAGAAAAGAAAAGCTCTACGTTCAGTAACATTTAATAGTAAAAAAAGTTAACTCGACTAAACCATTTATGCTAGTATTAGTAACATCATTTTTTTACAGGTATTTATTTATGTACTGTACATTAAATTTGTTATTGTAAATAATCAATAAAAAAGAGAAATATTTTGGTTTTTTTACTTAAAATAAAACTCAACTTAAGAAATTATAGGCAGCGATCAATAGCATATTCTTGATGTCTAGTTTATAAATTGAAGATATTTCTTACGTTAAATAATTCCTTTAAATTAATAATTTTTTTCTCGGAATTTATATTATCTACACAAAAATAAGACTTTGTTATTTATTGTTTTGAGAATAAAATATTCAGTTGCTTTTTGTGTGGGATCTAAGCTTCAGGTACCTACGTAATATATGCCTTTTATATGCAGTGCGTTTTAGTTCCCACCTTCACACCCATTATCTTCTTTATTTATTTTCTAGTCGGTTTCAAGTTTTGATTATTATACTACCCTTTAAACCAGTTATTTTCAGAACTTTTAAATAATTTTGCCGCTAAGTAGCAGCTTGCTGCAATCAAAAATAGTTGCTAAGAATTATAGTAGGCCTAGCTTCATCACAAAAATTATGAACAAAGTTGCTCAGAATCAAAATATAGTCAAAATTTAAATTTTTACTGAAAATTTATACTGTTAGTAATTCATAATATTTTAATGTATGGGTCCCGAGTGGTGTAGCTTGAACAAGCGTCCAAGTTCGATCAGCAGAGTTAAGCAACGCTGTCTCTGGTCAGAACTTGGATGGGAGTTCCACGGCTGCATCTCTCGGCGCCTCGTGGTACGGCTATCACGGAAAAAAGTTGGTCCCGGCGGTCATACAACATCATGACAGTCGTTAGTGGGGTTGGAAGTCCTCATAACTGCACAGCGACGTCTATAATTGGCCTAACGGCTGTTGGCTGAGTGCGAATTAAAAAAATAATTAAATAAATAATAAATAAATAAATAAATAAATAAATAAATTAATAAAAAATTCAAGAAGCTGCCTGGCCCAGATGGGTCAGCGCCAGGCTTGCATTAAGCAAGTCCTCGGTTTGAATCCCGCTGGGGTCGGAATTTTTCCGTATCCTTGGCGATTAGAATCAGGCTCAGTGAGACCATTCACAGTTGGGCACCAAATTAACTGTGCTCTACTCAGAACCACAGATCTAAAAGATAGAGTAACAAGGTCAACACATCACCAAGACACACAACTTACACAATGGTTGCTGCGCTCCAACTCTGTATACCGAATCCGAGGAAAGTTAAGCATTGTACCGCCAGATGCCAACGCATAAAGCACCAGCCTTTACACCGCAATGTAAATGAGGTTACAGATTATACATACATACATACAATAATACAAAATTCATTCTTGTCTTAATAAAGAATGCCACGTCACACAAAAAACTTATGAACTGTCAATTAAGCATCCTATAATTTTGAATAACAAGTTAAATTTTGTCACTTATAATCTCATAAGAGCATTAATTCTTTCCATAAATTAATACAGTTTTTGGAATGCACTCAAAAAAATGTCTACATATGAATTAATGTGCGAATGCAGATTCAGTAAGAAAATTGTAACGACAATAACCCTCACAGTTAGGTTGGTCTACTTACAAAAAAATTCCAAGAAATTTTCTTGTTATCTTGATTACAGTGCATGAACTAATTTTTCTATTGGTCATTAATGAGTGTCTTACGATTTTCTCAAATAATTTAACACTTGCCGAAAACAAAAATGCTGCCTCCAGATAGTGAAAAATATCTAACAATTTTTAGATTAAAATTTGAATTTTGACTATTTTTGCCATTCTGAGTAACATCTTGTAATAGGTTTTTTAATTTTTTGCATTTACTCTTTATGGCATTAGACTACTTCTTTACAGTAAAATTATTGAAATTGATACAAATATCCCTTTTAAAGGATTGTATAATTGACCATGTAGTAAGTAATTTGGAGCATAGGCAGAACATCCCTCAATTGTATCAACTTATAAATTACTTAATTTTCTACATTTACTGGTGGTGTAATTAATGTGTAAATGCTATCGCAGGAATTGGTCTACCAACAACTCAAGATATTTTTTATGATCAACTTTATAAATAGATAGGCAGTTGCAGTTTGTATCACTACAGAGTACTTTGATAGTGTGTAAATTAAGCTGATACACAACATAGGTTGTAAAGATAATAAATTTAGTTTTATTTGGTATGTTTAGAGTTAACAAATTTCTGTCCAACCAGTTTTTGACTGCTGATATGGCAAGTTCCGATTTTAATTTGACAGTGTCCCAGTTCTAACCTTCAAAAATAAGCACTGTATCATCTGCAAAAAAACCATTTCTGCCGATAGGTGATATTACATCAAAACATGTCACACCAAGTAAATAGTATTTCATATCGTACAAGGAGTTTTCTGTTCCTAAGGACATTTTATTAAGAAAACAGAACATGCAATTCAAACTTATGGAGAAGGAACAATAAGAATCCATGTGATTCTTAATAATGTATGGTGCAGAAATAAATAATGTTTTATATGTCTCCGATACGATTGACCATTTATTCTCTGGGAAGGCTGCTGCAGAAAAAGGTTACTTTAGAACATTGAACCGTGAAAGTGTGATCATTTGTGAAAACAATTGTGGTAAAACTGTGATAACAGTTATTAGCAGTGGAATATATATGTTAAATATGCGAGTTGTATAACCGAAAGAAAATATGTATATGAACGTAGCAACAGCGAATAACAGGTTACAAGTATACTATTAGCGCTTCGCATACCAAAATAAATATCACGTGAAGGGAGAGTTGCAACAAATGAACCTTGATGTAGATTAAGGCAATGAACAATTCTGCGATGGATGTGCATTAGGAAAACTTCATCAGTTGCCTTTCAAGAAACGAATGAATTGACCAACGAACACTGGTGAGTTAATTCATGCAGCTGCGAATGAACCAATAAGTATGAACTCAATTGGAGGAGCACATTACTATGTTTGTTTTAAAGATGACTACAGTAGGTTTTATAGATTTTTTTTTTTAACCGCAAGAATGAAGTATGTGAAGTGCCTGAACAATTTCTGAATGAGGCAAGTATGAATGGGCGCACCGTAAAGAATTTCAGGTGTTATGGTGGCAAAGTTGTTAGTGAAAAGAGGAATAGAATATTGCATAACACCACCTTGTATCCCTCAACAAAATGGTGCTGCAGAACGTGAAAACAGAACGATTGTTAAATCCAAGTAAACTTCCAAAGGGATTATAAACTGATGCCTGCAATACAGCAGCATATATTTTGAGCAATACTGGAAAATCATCAGAATGGACGAGAAGTAAGCAAATTTGATAATTTAAAAATGTTTGGTACAGGTTACTATGTACTTGTACAGAAAAACTTGCGTTTCAAGTTTGACGATTGGAAATGTGGTTGAATATGTGAATGATAAAGATGCATATCAAATTTGGATTCCTTCCCAACGTAAAGTAACTTTTAGCCACGATGTAAGATTTACATCAGAAGTTGTATGCAATCTGTGCAACGACATCACAGTGTCTAAAAACATGAATTGGAAATTAAGGTAGTCGCAGAGACTCAAAATATACTGCATCTTTGTCAGGTGGAAAAGAAAACATAGAAACATCGTCAAACAGGGAAAGTGATGAATATGGAGAAGAAAATATGCCATTTACATCGGGAGGAAGTCAAGAATCATATTCTTTGGACTCTCTGGTAAGTAGGCTAGGTAAAGTCGTACAGGTGAACGAAAGAAAAACAAGTCTACGTGGATGATAGCAATGAATTTGTGTCCAGTACATTGACTCTAAGTGCAAGTGCTTTTTGGAGAAAGTGCTGGTGAAAAGACAGTTTGTGAATAGTGGAAACACTTTCTATGAAGTGGCACCATCTGCATGGTATTGTAGTAGTAGAGAAATGAGCTGACTGTCAAACGGTTACACATGTGTACAATATCTTGTAATGTTAATACTGATGTCAGTTAGTTTAATCAAGGTTTATTACATTAAATTTAACATGTTTTTTTAGTAATGCCGTGAGTAAATTTTTCTTTCGCTCCTTTAGTTCAAGGCTTTGAGGGTTTTTAAAAACTTTTCCGCTTAGTAAATCCCTGTCACTGATAGAAATTATAAGAACTGTAGTAATCCAGGGCTTTACATTTTAAGCTTAGCATTAATTGTTTCAGTGGTAATGGAGGAATCAATATTAAATTTATTGATATCATCAAGCTGTTTTGCAGATTCCTGAGTATCATTTGTGATTACTGTATCCCAATCTATCTTACTTATCGACTCATTCAATTTTTGGTAATTTATACTTCTCTTTAGAAAAACAGAATTTGACTTTGCAACATTGTTTTTTTTTAATCTTAGAATTAATTTTATCATTTATATCGCAATAATTATTGCTGAATAGTAAGTAAACGATTGATCTAAATGTTTAGGAGCTTTAACAAATATGTGGTCAATGCAACTTACTACTTGTTGCACCAGTTACTCTAGTAGGTTTATTAATAACAGAAGTTGTAAGGGTAGTTAGTCTTTTAAGTAGTTATGTAACACTGGTTGCCTAAAAAAAACATCTTTTTGTACAAATAATCTTGTGAACAATAACAAATTAGTTTTAAACTTAGTTCTGAACATACATTCAACCAGTGCGGATCGTATAAATTCGTGTGCGAGTGTATAGCAGATATAAATTCACCTGGTCGTGTTTATTGGGAAATTAAGTAAATACATAATAAAGGTAAGTTTAGCAATTTAGAATGGGGGACAGCTCGGGTGGCGAGAAGCCACCCCCTGATGAATCAAATAAGATGGCAACAGAGGAACAATTGCATTATGACTTAAATAATAAATATAAAGTTAGAGATACCGGTCCATTTTACGTTTTCGTGGAGCCCGCTGATAAAAATATTAATCGCCTATCGCCCGTCCGTGTGGGCCATTATTTATTCAATAACACTTTATTTAAGAATGACATTACTGATATAAAAGCTGTAGGTCGAAGTAAAGTTAAAATAATTTTTAAGACCTATACTTGTGCAAATGCTCTTATTAATCACGAAATTATGGTATCAAATAAATTGGTTGCTTACATTCCTTCCTTTTTTAATCATAAAAAGGGAGTTATTAGAGAAGTAGATACTTTCTTAGAGGAGTCGTATATTTTAGAAAATATAATCAGCCATAAAAAAGTAATTGAAGTCAAAAGAATGAAAAGGAGAGTATTAAATTCTGACAATGAAGCAGTTCTAGTTCCTAGGCAAATGTTAATAGTGACATTTGAGGGTAATATTATTCCTCAAACTGTAACCATAGATCTTGTTAGGTTTGCAGTCGAACCGTATATTTACCCCGTGGTACAGTGCTTTGGTTGTTTTCGCTTTGGGCATACAGCTAAACAATGTAAATCTACATCTAAATTGTGTAAAAAGTGTAGCCAAACACATGAAAGTGATGAAGATTGTCAGAACTCTCAATATTGTATTCATTGTAAAGAATACAACCACTCATCCCTCTCGAAAAATTGCCCAACATATAAACAGCAATACAAAATTAAGGAAATTATGTCCAAAGAAAATACAACATTCAAAGAAGCACAAACATTAGCAAATAACCCATCATACGCTAAAATAACAACAAATAATAGATTTGGTGTATTAAATAATCTAAGTAATTTTCCTTATTTACAGCCGCGCGTTAGTGGAATGATTACCCCAAATATTAGTCTTGTTCCTATGCCTAATAAATCTAATATAAGCAACAAACGTAAAGCAATGTCTCCAACTACCATAAAAAAAACACCTACATTCCCAAAAAGTACGCAACCCACACCTGTCTCTCAGCCAATAATCCCTAACCCTTACCGAGATGAGTTTATGGCTTATAAAGAAAAAATTGAAGCCAATATTATAATTAAAATATCTGCTGTATTAAACAATATTTTTTAAAAATTGACCCAAACCTAGTGTCCCCGGAGCTTCAAAAACATACGACAGAAGAAATTAAAATAGCCCTTGCCCATTTATCAGATCTAGATAGCGATGGCGACTAAACAAACTATAAATATTTTGCAATGGAACTGCCAATCTATAACTAAGAATAAACCCAACTTACTCAATTTACTCCAAACAAATACAATTGATGTCATACTTCTCAATGAAACCTGGCTCTCACAAAACAAATATTTCGAAATAAAAGGTTTCTGTAATGTTCGTGTAGATAGACGTGATGGCTACGGGGGTGTTGCCATCCTAGTAGCTGAAAACTTAATATTTTCAGAAATTAAAATTATCAAAAATTATAATCCAGGCATAGAGGCATGTGCAATATTCCTTGAGCAACTCAAACTATCGATATTATGTATCTACAAACCCCCTAAAATAAAAGTGACAACATCAGATTGGGAAAATCTACTGTCGCAATTTAACGGTAGAGTTTTTGTAGGTGGTGATTTTAATGGACATCATAGTCGATGGGGCTCCATGCAGGATAGCTCACAAGGAAACATTTTAGTCGATGCACTAGACAACGTTAATCTGACTCTGTTAAACGATGGTCGACCAACTAAGGTTTCTAGACCTAATGAACGCCCTTCAATGATTGATCTCACGCTTATATCATCCAACCTTGTGGGTTATGCTTCCTGGAACCCTTTATCAGACACACTTAATTCATTGCATATTCCAATACACATTGCTATAAATATGGCATACACTCCATGTACAATACTCCCGTCAACAAAGTGGAATGAATCTAGCGCAAAATGGGACATCTTTAAATCTCATATAGAAGATTCTTTAGCAAAATTTTCTTTTAACAACGGTTCATATACTGAATACTTTGACTCACTAATCGAAACAATAAATTATGCTGCTTCCAGTTCTATGAAAATTAAAAAACCTTTTCAAGCAAAAAATTCACTTCCTATATGGTGGGACGAAGAATGTAAAAACATCGTCAATTTACGCCAACAGGCTTATCGAAACTACAAAACCTTGGCAAATTTTGAAAATTATCTAAAGTTTAAAAACATACAAGCAAAAAGTAAGTTACTATTTACAGAAAAACAAAAAAGTCTTTGATAAGTTTTGTTAACACTCTTAACAAAAATACTCCTATTAGTAAAATATGGTCATATGTTAATAAATTATCTAACAAAAAACATATAACAAAAAAAATTCCCATACCTCCTGCCCTAATTGAACAGCTGTTAGACCAATTTGCCCCACCATATGCAGTAAATCAATTAAATTTCTCACATACCGATGACGAACTCTGCAAGTATAAATTCTTTGAAAAACCTTTTGATATTTACGAGCTAGACGCAGCAATTAAGTCCACAAAATCAACTGCACCAGGAAAAGACCACATTACCTATACAATCATTAGCCAACTACCGGAGATAGCAAAAAAACACTTATTAAAAATTTTCAATGATTGGTTTATTAAGGGAAATTATATAGAAAAACTAAAAGAAATAGTGGTATGTCTCATACTTAAACCAAATAAAGATAAACAACTGTCTTCTTCCTATAGACCCATCTCATTGATGTCGTGTATAGCAAAAACTTTCGAAAGAATAATTAAAAAACGATTTGACTGGCTAGTCGAATATTACAATCTATTACCTAGCACTCAGTATGGATTTCGAACTGGACTTGGCACACTTGATGCAGTGTCGCACATTGTAACGGATATTCAGCTCAGCTTTTCTAGGAACAGATATTTGGCGTGTCTGTTTTTGGATTTGAAGGGGGCTTATGATTCTGTAGAACTTCCACTATTGCAAACAAAGCTATGCGAGATGGGCATTTCCCGGAAAGTATCTAGTAACATTGTAAATATTTTTTGTAATAGGACTATTTATATTAGAGATCACTCAAACCATTTGCATGGACCAAGGACAGCCCATATAGGATTACCACAAGGCTCTGTATTAAGCCCTATTCTTTTCAATGTATTTTCAGCAAGTTTACATGATATGTTTGGGGATTCTATAACTTGTATACAATACGCTGATGACATTTGTATTTACGCAGAAAAAAATTCTTATGATGATTGCGTGGAAGTCTTGGGAAACATCATGCGACTTGTAAATACCTGGACAATAGATCACGGACTGACCATATCCCCTGAAAAATCTGCCATTATGATATTCACTAGACATAGGTTACGTACGCCTGATAATATAAACCTGTCAGGATATGTAATTCCAATCGTCGGAGAATACAAATATCTTGGCATTATCTTAGATCCCAAACTCTTATGGTCAAAACATGTCCACTATGTGAGGAGCAAATGTGAAAAGGGTAACAACCTTCTCAAATGCGTAACTAATAGAAGGTGGGGTGCAGACCCCAAAGTCGCTTTGATGTTCTACAAGACTTATGTACGATCTATTTTGGATTATGGTTGCGTTCTTTATGGATCAGCAAGTAAATGTCATTTAATAAATGTTGATCGAATTCAGTACAAATGTCTTAGGATTTGTCTTGGAGCTATGAAATCTACTCCAACACCAGTATTGCTTGCTGAAAGTAAAGAGATTCCTTTGGAAAACCGAAGAGAATTTCTATCAATCAAATACATAATAAGATTAAGATCTCGTGATTCCACATTAATCCAATCCTTATATGGGCTATCTATTGAAAACTTAACAAATAAATTCTGGAGAATCCAAACAACTCCCCCGTTGGTAGATGCTTTGCTGGAAACAAACAGTACTCCAAATATTTACAAATCTAACAAAAAGTTGCCTATTTATAACGTCGATTACAAATCTCTATTAATGAAACCTAAAATCTTAATCCCCCAATACTCGGAATCGCAACAAATTAATAATATCCTTCTAAAATCCATACTTAGTGATTATACAGGTAAAATAACACTTTATACGGATGGATCTAAAAATGAAGACGGCGGTGCTGGATGTGCAGTCTACATCCCCCGCAGTAACCAATCCCTGAAAATTAAACTCCCGACATTCTGTTCTATATATACCGCTGAAGCAATAGCCATAGAAAAAGCACTTACTTGGCTAGATGAAAATAAATTAAATAAAGCAGTGATTGTATCGGACTCAAAATCTGTTCTAAGTGGTTTAAGCAACATTTCAACTAATTACAAGACCTGTAGCATCATATGTAGTATTAAAAGTAAACTAGGAAATAAAAACATAACATTTATTTGGGCCAAAAGTCATACAGGTATTGCAGGTAATGAGATGGCTGACCAGCTTGCCAAAGATTCTGTCACAAATGGTGAATTCCAAAATGTAATAACATCTTTTGACTTATCCAGATTCCACTACAACGCGATAAATAATAAGTGGCAACAAAAATGGAAAGAAATTGCTCATACTTCCAATAACTTATATTACCTTCTTCATCCATCCTTACCGGTAGATATACCATATATATTTAACTATCAGACCCCTAAAAAGTCCTCCGCAACAATAACTCGGCTAAATTGTAACCATCGTAGATTTCCAGCCCATCTTGTCAAGTTACATATAGTTCCCTCAGCCGTATGCCCTTATGGTGATGATTCTTTGTGTGACATTAATCATATTCTTTTTGGTTGCTCGAACAATAAAGATGAAATTGAAATCCTTTACAAGATATTGATAGACAGCAATATACAATTACCAATTAACGTTGCCCATTTACTTTCACTTAATGAAAAATGTACTTATGAATTAATATGTAACTATTTATTTAAGGTAGACCAACTAATTTAAAAGAATAATTTTTAACATTAAACATCTGTGGCAAATGGATTTATTTCTATGCCATCCCTTCCCCCACACACACACACATAGTTTTAAACTGAGACTCCGAGCTGACATGACATGGCGCCACGAACGAAGTAAACAAAATAAATAAAGTGCAAAGTAAGGCTGCTTGCATGTGCTAAAATAAGGTAAAAGGTTTAAATTAAAAATAAAAGTGTGCATCAAAATGGGAAAGCTGTACGTTGAAACCTCGAAATGTTAATGGAAATGTGGACGAAAATTGGAAGCAATGGCGGCAACGCTTTAAGATATACGTGCCACAGCGATCGAATTGGACAAGAAAACCGAAAAAAATCAATGCCCTCAACTAATTCATTTACCTAATGGAAGAAGAAGCTTTACAAATTTATAACAGCTTCACGTTTGAAGAGTCGGAAGTAGATAAGATTGCCACCTTGAAAAAGAAGTTTGAAAAATATTTTCTGCTAAAAACAAACATCACATACGAGCGGTACAAATTCTTTACAGCAAGACAAGGAGAAGAAACCATCGAGCAGTTCGTTATATATTTAAAAAACCAAGTACAACAGTGCGAGTTGGGAGATCAAAAACTACAAGAAGAACTAATTAAAACAATGTTAATAATAGGAATCAAGGACAACCCAACAAGGGAAAAATTACTACAAAAAGAAAAATTTGATCTTCCAAAAACCATCGAGTACTGTGTGGTTAAAGAACTCTATAGAAAACAGCTGCACAACATGAAGGAAGATAACGACTGCAACAACAGAGGTTGCTACTGTCAAATACAGACTAGAGTTACTGGTAACTCTAATACAGACGAAAACCTGCACAGCAGAGAAGAAACCCACTATCCACAGCATACGCAACACCTGGTCCATCTAGCAACTGTAAGCAAACCAAACAAGTTACAAGATGCTCCAGATGCGAAAGAAATTACAAAATTAATAAATTTCTGGCGTATGAGCCCACACTATGATATTTTGACCCAAATCAACCAATAACAATATCAGTAGACGTGTCAAAGTCAGGTTTAGGTGCAGTACAAAATAATAAACCATGTGCCTATACATCGTGTGCAATGACAGAAACTCAACAGCGCTACACGCAAATTGAAAAAGAACTATTGGCTAGGTATATGTTTTGGTGTCGACAAATTTTATCAATACCTATATATTCGGAAAAAGATTTACAGTAGGGACTGGTCATAAACCATTAATTTCTATTTATTAAAAACCATTAAACTCATGTCCAGCAAGATTACTACGAACGTTTCTATCATTACAAAAATATGAAATAAATCTAATTTACAAATCCGGTAAGCATTTGATAATAGCGGATACACTTTCTCGTGCAAATTTACCAGAACCTTAAGAAGAAAACTAAACGTAGAAGCGCAGGTCTGTCTAATCGAAAAAAATCTCATAATTTCAGATGAAAGAACAGAGCAACTCAAAAAACACACAAGTCAAGATGAGGACTTGATTACTTTAAAAAACTATATAATACACGGATGGGCAAACCAAATTAAAAAATTCCAAGCAATCTAAAACATTATTATAAAATAAGAGGTGAAATTTCAGAAGAAAATAATGGAATGTTGTATCTAGGACAAAGAGTTATCATTCCAACTTCTTGGCGAAATAAAGTTCTAAACGATATTCATACAGGTCATTTTGGAATAAATAAATACATTCAAAGAGCTAAAAATTCAATGTATTGGCCAAACATCAATGATCATATAGAAAATTTAGTAAGTAGGTGCAAAATGTGCAATATTTACCAAAACTGAAACAAAAAAGAACCAATGATTTCACATAGTATCCTAGAAAAGCTTTGGCAAAAAGTAGAAATAGATCTGTGCGAATTAACAGAAGAAACATACATCATAGTAATAGATTAATAGAATATCCAGAAATAGCAAATTTTAACCAAAATTTGACTGCAACAAACATAATAAACAAATTAAAATCCATTTTTGCCAGACATGGCGTAATAACGAATTTCAAAATTGTGCAAAAACATGGAATTTCAAATTAGCGATGAGTTCTTCTCACCATCAGCAATCAAATGGTCAAGTGGAGAGGACAATTTAATCATTAAAAAAATAATTTAAAAAATAAAGGAAAATAATGAGGATGTATACTTGGCGCTGTTAGCTTTTAGAAACAAGCCTGTATACAACCTTTATACACCATCTCAAATACTAATGTCTAGGTACCTGCGTGACAATTTACCTCTGCATGAAGCAATTCTAAAACCTAATGTAATTAACAGACAAAAACTTAGAGAAAAAATTAATGTAACTCAACAGTCAAACGCAAAATATTACAATCGGTGTACAAAAAGCAGAGAAAATTTTCATGCTGGTACAAAAGTATTGTATCAAAACCACCCTAAGAGTATATAGAAAATAGAAACAATTTTAGTCAAAATTAGAGAGAGAACCTATAAGATAAAAAAAGAGGATGGAGCATGTACCATACGAAATAGTTTGTATCTCAGAAAAAGACACACACCTAATCAAACGATACAAACTCTACACTCTCAATATGTATATGATGTAGACGATACTAATACTAATAGTAATAAGTATAACATTGAACAAGCAGATCAATCAAATGAAACAAATGTAAATAATGGTATAAGTGAGACTAATAATCGAAGTGCTACTGCCAGAGTCGTAAAACAATCATCTGCCTACCGAGATTATGTTTTATATTAATCTAGAATAGACCTTAGTAATCATTTGTAAACTTTAATGTATCAAAATAACCTTAATAATTGAAAAATAATTAAATAAGAGAAATGTAAGGGTAGTTAGCCTTTTAAGTAGTTATGCAACACTGGTTGCCTAACCATCTTGATGTACAAATGATCTTGTGAACAATAAATTTGGTTTTGAAGTGAGACTCCGAGCTGACATGACATTAATAATTTTTTCTCGGAATTTATATCATCTGCACAAAAAGACTTTGTTATTTATTGTTTTGAGAATAAAATATTCAGATGCTTTTTGTGTGGGATCTAAGCTTCAGTTACGTCATGCTCATATAAATCTAGTACAAGCAATTTAGATCTAGTTACACAATTATCTAAAATTGTTGCACAACTGACTTTTCATTAAGTACAAAACAAAAGAAATAAAGGCAATTAATATTTCATTGCTTCTCCATTCGCTTCAATTACAGCCCTTAATACATTACCTACACAAAACAAATAAGTTTGTATTAGATGTATGTGAGCATGACTGTACATAATAGATGCTTTCTATATGCAGTGCATTTCAGTTCACACCTTCACACCCATTACCTTCTTTATTTATTTTCTAGTCGGTTTCAAGTTTTGATTATTATACTACCCTTTAAACGAGTTATTTTCAGAATTTTTAAATAATGTTGACGCTAAGCAGCAGCTTGCTGCAATCAAAAATAGATGCTAAAATGATAGTACCTACCTAGGCCTAGCTTCATCACAGAATTTGTGAAAAAAAGTTGTTCAGAATCAGAAATATAGTCAAAATCCAATTTTTTTTTAAAATGTGTACTGTTAGTAATTTATAATATTATACTTAATGGAAATTAATAAATAATTCATCGTTGTCTTAATAAAGATTTCCACGTCACACAAAAAGTTTATGAACTGTCAATTAAGCATCCTATAATTTTGAAGAACAAGTTAAATATTGTCTCAAATAAGTTAACCATCGCCGAAAGCAGAAATACTGCCTCTAGATAGTGAAGAATATATAACAATATCTAGATTAAAATTTATATTTTGACTATTTTTCCGATTCTGAGTAACATCTTGTAATAGCCTTTTCCTATAAAATTAGGTTACTATGATTTTTAAATTTTTTGCATTTATTTTTATTGCAGTAGTCTACTTGTTTACAATAAAATTATTTAAATTGATAAAAATAACCTCTGTAAAGAATTGTATAATTAACCATGCAGTAAGTAATCAATTTATTGATAATAGCAAAGTAATACAAAATAAAATAGGATAGCTTGCACATATGTACTACATAGTACTGTGCAAGTGTTGTATTTTCTTAAAAACAGTTGCAAATTAATTATATTTGGCTATTCTTCAAATTTGTTTTTTGTTGTTATAATTTACATAATAAGTAATCTAAGAATTTTTGTTCTTCAGAATACATACATGTAAACAATATGTATTAATACCTAAGTATTAATTAAACAAGCTTAATATGACACTTTTGTTTAATCTTAAGAATTTCGTCAACCTGTTTTTATATAATCCAGAGTTAGTTATAGTTTTAAATAAAGGGGGAAGTATATTGTATAATTTAGGTCCAAGATATGATATGAATCGTTGGCTTTGTGTAAGTTGCATTTTAGGAGCAACCATTTTTCCTTCGTTTTTAAGTCTCGTATTATGAGTAGCTGATTTTATCTTTCAGAGATTTGTTTTTATATAAGAATAGTAGAACGGATTTAGCATAAAGCAGTTTCAAATCCAAAACAACGTCTGTTTCTTCGAAGAGAAGACTTGTTGAGTACACGTTAAGTTTTTTGTGCATGACTTAATATACTTCTTTGGGCGTAATCTAGAATTTGAATAGTAGGAGGAAATGTACCTCCTCAAACAATTATACCATACCTTAATAACGACTCAACCAGGGCATAATACACCATTTTTAGTTGGGGCATAGGCTTAACACCTTCAATTAGTAAAATTTTGACTGTAAAAAGTTACGACAAAAAACATCCCCCCACTCTTGTATAAACTACCCCTTCTAAACCTTATAATACCGAATTTTTTCAGTTTCACTTAATTTAGCATAAAACAACCACGTCAATATGCCAAAATTATACAAAATTTGCTTTACCTGTACTACGTTAATTAATAAAATTTGTGTTGTTTATTACCCTTTTCAAGGCTGTAGATCCCTCAAAACGCATTTTTGGACCTATGTTCATATGGACTTTTTGGTCTTACTTTCATGTGTACTACCAAACGCCTAAAATATTGTACCACTTTTTCAGAACACCATGTACAATGGTTAACAATTTTCTGTCATTTAGGAATTAGCTTTGTGTTAAAATTCATAGCATAATGTCCTACTTCTTAATCCAAACTGTAATTTCTAAATTGAAATAATATATGTAGTAACATTAAATTCGACTTTATTTAGAGAAAACCAAAATGGAAATTACCTATAAAAATTAATTAATTGATCATTTTTAGTTTAGCAAGTAAAATATAAACAGATACTCTTTAAAATTAACTTTTGAACCTCCATTTTTCCCCGTGCAGTCACTAGATGACGATATTGACTTTGAACTTGGAAAGCTCTCAGATATTAAAATCACGACGTGTCAGCATTCTGTAGCTGAAAAGTTTGTACAATTGCAATTGCAATAGCACTGAAAATGTGACACATGCAGGCAGTAAGCAGGCAGACATGGCATACTTTTATACAGTATGTGTAGAAAATTTATTAGCATGTTCCTTAGCCTATTCTAAGACAAAAAATTCTTATCAACACAAGTCCTAACTTATTTGTTTTCAAAATACAGCATCGCACCTAAACACACCTAACTTTATAATTAATATAATAACATGTTTTCAAAAATTAACAAACTTTACTGTTTTTCTCTCAAATTCAACACTCTGTAGGTATTTCTAAAACGAAGTATTGGCGAGCCCCTGTTGATAGGAGCTTCTTGTTTTGGAATAAGCCAAGGAACATGCCAGTCAATTTTCTGCACATACTTCGAAAACACCTTCCACCTTTTTCCATCACCAAGAGTTCTAACAGGCCGTTCATTAATGAATGAATTTTATTCAACTTTGTACTTGTAGGAATGAATTTGTTTTTAATACCAAACAATTATGGACTTGCAAAAAAGTTTAATTGAAAAACATTGATTTGAAAAAACTTTGTTATAAGCAATATTTTTCCTCAGGGGTTAGTACTCTTTAGTGCTGGTAAGAGCTTTGCTACCCCGAGGTACCTGGGCAAATTGTCCTCCAAAGAGGAGGTTGAGCTAGAGGCTAACAACCACAAACCGTCAAAATGTACCACTCGTACAATTGTTTTAAAGTCTCAAGAATGGAAAGCCGGATGGATACAACAACAACGACGCTAGACACATTTAATGGTTATTGGCAAGGATCCCAAAGTCAATATGTGCAAGAATGTCTCGTCACTATACAGTGTGGTCCATTAAGTGTGCAACAAATGGGAAATTTTTTTATTAGTTGTACAATCAAAATTCAAATATTGCCAAAAGTTAGTGCATGTTCGATAACCATATTAGATGCCCTTAGAATGGCTTCAAGTCAAACAATATACAGGGCAGGATAAAAAATATGAAATTCGTTCAAAAACAAAGTTACCTTATTTCAAAAAATATAGCTAAATTTTATTGAGAAAAGTTGTTTAGAATTAAAAGTTATGCTCAAATACAAAGTCGTGGCCTCCTATTCAAATTTTAATTCTTTTTTGGAAAAATTTGTATTACCCCCTTATGATACATATTTTTATTATTTTGATTTTATATGTATTTAAAGTAGCCACAACCACATCACTTTTAAATAACTTTTAGCAACTTGAAGCGTATTTGTAAAATTTACTTGGATTTATATTTTTTTAGGTAAGCGTCCACTTCATGTTTGTTGCAACGATATTTAACAGAACTTTAGAATTTCGCAAATATTTTTTTAACAAGGCAAATGCTTTACTATTAATAATTTACATATGAAAAACTCTTAATAAAATCAGAATAATAAAAATATGTATCACTACGGGTATAATACAGTATTTTACAAAAAAGAATTAAAATTCGAATAGGAGGCCGTGACTTTGTATTTGAGCATAGCTTTTGATTCTAAACAACTTTTCTCAATACAATTTTGCTATATTATTTTAAATAAGGTAACTTTATTCTTGAACAAATTACATATTTTTTGTCCTGCCCTGTATATTGTTTGACTTGAAGCCATTCTAAGTGCATCTGATATGGTTATCGAACATGCACTAACTTTTAGCGGTATTTAAATTTCGGTTTTACAACTAATAAAAAAATGTCCCATTTGTTGCACACTTAATGGACCACACTGTATATAGGTGGAGCTCTAATATGTCTGAGGTCCTGTCTTCATATAAATGTAACATAATTGCCATATAGCAGATTAGGTGGTTAAAGTCAGGCGCCATACAAAAGAGAAACTGAGATGTAGACTATAGCTACCACCCAAGTGGTATTTGAAACAGGCTTCATAGTCAACAAAAGACTTAAAAACAAAGAGTGATTAGCTTCTTCCCAGTTAACCATCGAATGTACCAAATTCGAATTAAAGAAAAGTTCTTCGATATGAGCATGGGCAATTGCTATGCTTCTATAGAAAAAAAAAATTACAGAGATAAAGACAAGTTCTAGGGCGTACTGATCAGAGCATATGACAAATGCCCTAAACATGACATAAATGTAGATATATCGGTATTCTTAATGCCAAACTGGACATAGATGGGAAAAAACAGTCTACACGAATATTCCAGTAATTATGGTACAAGATTAATTTACTTTGCTGCATCCCAAAATATGATAACTGGCACCACCAAATTTGAATACCTAACAATACATAAATCGACTTGGAGTTCCTCAGACGGACAATCAACGAGCCACATTACTATTAGGAGCCAGAATCTCTAAGGTAATAGAACAAGAAAGGCAAATACAACTTAATGTACAAGCGCTATCTGATGCAGAGCAAAAGACAGCCCTCATCGATAACATCAGTAGGCGGCTCACACAATTGAGGCGCCGGATTTAACCATAAACCAAAAATGGGAGAAAACCTAAACAAATTAAAGACAGCAAAGAAAGATGTGCTTGGTAAAGCTATTAACAGCGCACCTGGTGATTGGTTTGATGCCGAATGTGCAAAGGCGTCCACCAAGAAGAACAATTCATACAAGAAAGTGCAACAGAGAAACAAAACATGGGCAGCATTGGAGAACTACAGTACATTAAAAAGGAAAGAAAAAAGAATACAAGAGAGTAGAAACCAGAATAAAACTTTGAAATTCTAGAAAGCTGTAAATTAAATGCGAAAAGACTACAGACTTGGGTGTAACATGTAACATATGCTATGACAAAGAGGAAAATTTTGTTAGCAAGAAAGGTTTAGTAATGGATAAATGGGGGACTACTTCATTGAATTCCGGAATGGACAACTAAATAGCACAAACGATAAAGTCTCCAACCTAGATGAGGTCAAGGAAGAAGACAAAGCAGAGCAAGAAGTGGAGCACACCTTAAAAAATTCCACAACAATAAACCACCATGGTTGGCGAAACTGGGGATAATCTGCTTGTAACATAAAAAGGGTGATCAACTTAACTGTAACAACTATTAAGGTACCAACCTGTGAAACAGGGTGTATAAAAGACCATCTAATATTCTCTACTCAAGGCTTCATCTTATGTTGAAAATACCACCTGAAGCTATCAAAGTGGATTCGGCAAAGTTAAATCGACCACCAACCAAATATTCTCTCTTCACCAAATCCTAGAAAAAACTGCAGAGTGATAAGAAAACAGTTGTACAAAGCAATGATGCAACTTAAGATACCAACTAAATTAATGAGACTAGTGAACATGGCACTCCGATCAGAGTGCTCAGGTTATCAGGCAAATTCCAAACTCAACAAGGAGTAAGACAAGGAGACACCTTCGCATGTTTCCTTTAGAAAATTTTGTTTGGCATTTCTATCCAAAGTACAACATTCACAAGATCAGTGCAACTACTCGCCTATATCGAGGACGTGAATCTAAGTAATAACAAGGGACATCACATCATGCAGGAATTTTTTTTCATAATTTTAAAGGGCAGTCAAAAATAATAATGATTGTAGAAGTCAACGAAAGCAACAAGCAATTAATAGTATCTCGCAAGGCGAAAATGAGATGTAGAATATGCCAGAACTTTAATATAGGAGATTCGAACCTCGAGGTCACCAAAGACTTTGTGTACCTGGAATCCTTCGTTAACAATGATTCAAACACAAGAAGTAAATTGACGAATCATGCTGACCAGCCGTTGCTGTTTTGGGTTTATTAAACAATTTATTACACAAAACCTTCATTAGACCGTTCTTTGCTTCCGAGACGTAGCCATAACAAAATCCGATAAAGCCCACACAGGAGCATTTGAACGGAAGCTACTGCAGAAGGTCTATGGAGCAGTGCAGAAAGCAGGCGAATGGTAAATGAGATATAACTTTGAGTTATACTAGTTATTCCAGGATGATGGTGTAAAAGCAATTAAAATAGGAAGACTTTGATAGGGTGCCCATGTGGTGACTAGCCCACAAAGAAACTGCTGCTATGAAAGCCGAATGGTCTAAGACAAGACGCCCTAAACTCAGGTGGAGAGACGCTGTGAAAAAAACCATTCAGAAACTAGGCTTCAGGATTGGATAGCAACAGCAGCAAACACAGATGCCTGGAAGACCATGCTTGGGGAGGCCAAGGTAACGCAGGGCTGTAGCGCAATGTACGACAAGGACGATAGGCAATATTGAAACGTGACTTGAAAGTTTAAACACACTGTACCTATTTGGGAAACTACAAATCTGAGGTAAAAAAGCTTACATGAGTTTTCCATTTCTATTTATGAGGCCACATCGTCAACCTAAGAAACACACCGTTTAGTGGAATTGGCGGTAATAGTGGTACACTGAATATTATCAACTCTACATATTATAATTAAAATAAGGTTGTCTGTGTGAAGCGTATTTATTTCAGTTTTATCAATTTGTAAACAAATGCACGTACCGGTTCCGGGTATTAAATCTTATTTCATTTTCATTTACAACATTTGTTTGAAAATGACCTGAAATAAACTAGAAATTAATGAAATATAATACTCCACTATTACAATTTTAAGATATTATAGCATATCTGTTGCATAAAATAATAAAATTCATGTAACACTTTAAAATTCAAGCAATGGCGGAACCGCGTGTACCGAAACAAATGGACGAAATTTAAAATATTTTTATGGGTTCTATTTTGCGCCCTGATACACAAAACATGCTGCAGACAAAACTAGAAAATGCGCTACTTACTTTTAAATTGAGTCGAATGATATGCCATGCTACCCCGCAGATTTTTCTAGAACACCCATCCACGTGGCAGCTATTGCATGACGGGGAAACCTGATAACAGACGTTTAGTAGCTATTAGAAATGTGTATCTTATTTTTACATGTCCTACATACACACTAAAACTAGCAGCAACACTAGTGTACAATAGAAATGCTTAAATTTGCAATAATTAGAGCGGCCCGCCGTTTACAACTGCTTTATGACTAAAGCCAATATGGATGCACTAGTGCAATGCCATTCAAAGATTCAAACCACCTAGCTTTAACGCCACCTAGTTAGTGAACCTTAACGCATTAAAGGCGGTAACGAATTTCAAATTGGTCAAATTATTTCCTGTATATTTTTAACAAATACAGGGGATTGACAATAATTAATGAATATAAGTACTAAATTCAAATTTAAGTGTACGTTTTAATGTACAGCGTGTTCAAGAGGAGATGGAGAGCTCGTAATTCTGTTAAATTACAGAAAATATGAAACCGCTTTGAGAACTTTTCATGTACAGAATGAAATCTTTTACATTTGTCCTTTTTCGTCATGATCGTTAAGTTATTAGAATTAAAATGGCATTCTTAAGACACTTTTAAAGAGGAATTTAAATCGGAGTTTATATTTTCATTGAAGTGAACCAACCAAGTTTAAAATTCGCTTCTAAAAGCGGAGTTCGATTCTCACGCATGTGCACGAGACGCGTTATACTCTAAGTGAAACTATGTCGGCGCCGTAATGTTTTCGGGCGTTCCGAGGCCCTACTAGCAATATATGTATAATATATATATGGTTGTAACACGTTGAACGCTCACTCGCGTTTTAACTCTACTCCACTCGTGACTAAAGACTAGCTTTACGCACTTGTATCGTAAATTACTATTAGTATCGTTAAGAGCTTAATTGCCTCACTGAGTGCGGTACCTAATGGATATTATCAAAATACATTGAACCAGAATTTATTGATGAATATAAAATATTGAACAATACACGTTTGCTAATGACACTTAACGAGAGTCGTTTGATTACCGCAAAACTCGGCTCAACTCCTCGTTTTGGTAATCAAACTCGTTTCGTTAAGATGCTCATAATCAAACTTGTATCGTTAATATCTAATACCGACTAAAAATAAATTATTTCCATGTTAAAAGCCGTTGCTATGTCGTAATGCTGTAAAGTACCACTTCACTAATAATTTTGAATGTAGAAATATAATTCATTAGCATATAAAATGCAAACAAATATTATTTCTACGATTCCTACTAAAAGTAGAGACTTATATCGAGAGATCCAAAACAAACTGTTCCTCAGCGGGATGTGGAAATTTAAAGTATGAATAATATGTTGGTGACACTGTACGTCAATGTTAAATTCGAGGTTATCAGGTTAGGTTTTCCGTCAGTTTTGACACAAAATGACGAAAATCCTAACCTGCTAACCTCGAATTTGACATTGACGTACAGTGTCACCAACATATTATTCATACGTTGAATTTCCACAGCCCGTTGAGAAACAGTTTTTTTTTGGATCTCTTGATATTAGCAGTAGCTTGTCGAATTAAAAATGGCATTATAAATAATAAGTTTATTTTTAGCACGCAGAATTGTCAGCGTTGTCACATTTTCGCTACAGAAGTATATTTTATTTTACCATTTCTAAGACAATGGAGCTGAGTATTACAGAACGACTTGTAAGAAATAACTCTATGCGCGCTCGGGAACAGTACAATAATGATATAATGTGCTAGTTTTTTCGCCACCGTGTATATTCCATATCACAGGTATAAACAACAGATAATGTACGAACAAGACATAATAGCTATTTGTGCAACAAGTGCTAAAAGTGGACGTTTATGCACGATTTTGCACACAGTATTTTTCTACGGCCTTAAATTTACTGTCATTAATTCATAAATGCCGATTAACAAACATTTGCATTTAAGACAGTTATAATTTATGTTATAGTAAAGAGATTGCCTTGATGGCACAGGTGACTGTTTCTGCAGCTAGTAGCTGCCAAAGTTAGTTGTCAAAGGTAATTATAAATGTACATATTTTACTTTATTCATTACACAGTGCTTTAATTATTTAAAAAACACTTTACCTCTAATGAAAGAAGTAACTAGAATAACTTTACAACCTCACTTCTAGTTCGAAATTCTAAATCAAACACCAGGGATTTATTTTTAGCACATGGGTTAAAAGTAAACAGCTGATTTCACTTTTTACACTCTAAATTATAAAACGTGATTTTTAGTGAAAAATGCTAGCTCTAAAAGGCCTACTTTTAGTAGTGGTCACGGTCTAAGATATTCAGGTCATTCGACTGGGATTTGTAGGCATACTAAATTTTGTCCTCATTCACAAATATTTCGCTAGATGGCGAATGTGTAATAGTGTAGGCCAAGGCCACCTTGAACTATATTTACGTAAACAATAATGGCGTACAAAAACGTCAAATATTAACGTGAAATGAAATCATATTTCAAAAGTGTTTGAATCCTTCAAAATGGAATCGACTCCTGAAAAACGAGGCGATCTAGAGCAGCAGCATCAACTATGTGGTACAGAAGGTAGCGGCGCATTAAAAATATGGAAGATAGCGGCCGAACACATAATAAGGTTATTTGTAACCAGGGGCAGAAAATCGATGCTTTGGAGCAACAATTTGTGTATTTTTTTGTGGGTGAGGTTAATCCTGAAGATACCAATGTTACATTAATTAAATTCTTTCAAGATAAGCAAAATATCAAAGTTTCGCTGGCAGCAATTGACGGAAGTCATGGCCTAATAAAGAGCTGGAGCTCCCAATCCCATAATTGTAAAATTCATCAATTACATTAGGTAACAAATTTTTAGGGCCAAAACCAAGCTCAAAGGAAGCTTTTTTTTGATCAAAGAACTGTGATTAGATTAACCGTTTTGCGCTCTGCACAACTTAAACATGGATTCAGTTGACGGCACCATATTTATTAAGTGCGCTGGAAGGATAAATATGTAGGTAATGGGCACGATTCATTAAATATCGCTATAATATTTTTGTATCTATAATAGTTTATATTTAAGTCGTGAGCGTGCGTGTGTGCGGTGACTGAATTGTGCGCTGGTTTGAGTTCGGGGGTGAGAGCAGCAGAGGCGACAGGTCAGAGGGTACAAGCTGGCAACCCTTGTGAGGTGTGAGCGTTATTTTATTCACCCTTCGTTTCGACGTGAAGGGAAACGAAACAAGTGTGAGAAGGTGGAAAAATTGGAGCAGTGACAACAGCCCGTTTGGTTCAAGAAACTAATTGGCAACAAAATCAGAGGGTAATCTAAAAAGACGCCACAGGTGGACGCAACCGCCAAATCCACACATGTTTCCGCCATCATCGCCTAAGCCCAGCCTTTGAGATCTCAGCAACGCCACCGTGAACGAGCTAAATGGACAATACCAGTGGTTAGTGCCTATATTTAAGAGCTAATATAGCATATAACTAAATTACTAACCCTTGATGAAGTAGATTAGTATAATATCAGCTAACGATTATGGAATTAGGGTCGATTTAGTTACATGTATGCGGTAATTGGTGTTTTTTATAAATTTTTAAGCGTAAAGGCTTTTTATTTATTGCTGTCTCCATCGCCCCATTGCAGTAACCTGAATCTGAGTGTTGTCTCAGATGCCGAAAGTGAGCTAGCAGCTGAGGTAGGTAGTTATAAATAAAGCTAAGGTAAATTTAATTACTGGGTACCGAAACCACAGTTGTGGAAGTAGAGAAAGTGCTAACTATATCACCCAGTATACCGTTAACGGTGTGCCAGATTGACTGGGTTTCGGAAAGAGATATTTCGGCAACCCTGACTTGCTGTGTCTTGGGTCATATTCCTATGTGTGGAATGAAGCTCCGTGAACTTTACTTTTATGCTATTCTGAATTGTAGACTCCTGTTTACTAAACCGTCTCCAGATATAAAAAAAAGCAGCAACGTCATTTGAATTTAAGAATTTTTTGAAATAATTTATGATTCAGAATACCATAAAACGATGTATACAGCTTGGTTGTTACCAGAACTTTACCTGCTGACACATATAACAAGTTCACTATCGCTTGCTTGCTAGATACAGTGCTTGCACCCAAAGTTCTTAGTAACGGTTTTGCAATGTAAATTAATTACTCTTATATTATAGATCAAAGTTTATAAATCGTTTATACTTCAGAGCTTTCTTGCAAGGACGTACTTGATTTCTTATAATATTCACTCAATGTTAAATATTTATTCAGTATCTGAAAAATGGTAGAATACTCACTAATAATAATTAGGTATGATAAATGTGAACATTAAATGAATCGCGTTTTTGAACAAAGTGTTTTATGGTAATTGTATAAATTGTATGGTATTTTATTGTTTTTCAGATACTGGGTAAAAATGATTTTTAATGCAATGACAAATGCAACAATATTTCGAGTATTATTTGTTATGAAATGTGTATTATGATCAATAAGTTTTCCAAATATGAGATAGAACATGTACCCCTGGAAAGTTGTAATATTTTCACTTATGTAAAAATATTAGTATGTAATAAATCTTTCTTTAATTTATTAAAATAAT
Source organism: Agriotes lineatus (assembly GCA_940337035.1). Taxonomy (NCBI): domain Eukaryota; kingdom Metazoa; phylum Arthropoda; class Insecta; order Coleoptera; family Elateridae; genus Agriotes; species Agriotes lineatus. Next base: position 44,505 of record CALNHX010001826.1, on the reverse strand, counting down.
AAAACTTATTTGACTTTTATTAGCCTTTAATGCATAGTTAAGGGTTAATATTTATATAAATTGCAATATTTTTAATAATGTTATTGTTCATAATTATATTAATTATTTTATTACATATTATAAGTACATTATAGGGAGTGATTCAAAATTCAAGAAACACAAAATATAATTAACAATTTAATTATGCAGCAAAGGCAGATATAAACAATAATGACATCCTACAAATACGTTAAACATCGATTAAGTGACATGTGAAGCGACAATATGTGACAAATGATTATATAAAAAAAATATGACTAGTTATTATCTACAAATCATAGTTCAGAAGTGTTTGAGCCCTTCGAAATTGATTCACAGCGTAAAGAAAATGAGGATATCAAAAAACTTGGAACTTTTTCACAAGTAATTTATTTGCAACACTTTGTTACACTTTCAACAATAAGCAAAACAGTTCATTACAAAAGTTTAGTGCAGCACTTTAACAATAATATGGGAAAGTAGTTGCCCTTTTGGCCCCTTCCCTTCTGATTTCACTTATTCAATTTAATTGTAATAAATACATAATAATATATTGTCGTTTAACAAATTCTGTTTGTAAAGGAATAGATACATTGCCCCTAAACCTCATATGCATTTTTAGGTTCGATTAGGACGAGTGCGCTAGCACGAGTCCTAATCCCAAGCACAATGGACATGAGTAGTGATACCACCGCAAAAATAATCTACTTAACTTTGACTAAGAATGGTATTCGAGGGACTATTTAATGAACCAAACTACTTTTTCAAATTAGTTTTCAGTAAATCTAGCAACAAACTATGCAATTTCAATAGTAAGAGAACACTAATATTGACTTTTTCTAATAAAAATCACATTTGTTTAAAATAGTCACTTGAATACCTTCTAGGAAGATATATCCACTGATATTTTTTTTGATTGGTCAAGAAACGTCAGAATTCTGAATTTTTATTGGTTACTTTTTTACAGATGACAGGTGAATTGAATAGTTTTGATCTTGGATTTATCTTGTGAATCAATACAAAATTCTTACAACACAAATCACAATAATCAACCAGAGATAACACCATACTGTTACATACGAGAATAGTTCATCATTTACTGTCCCTAATATAGTAGGCATTTACTGACAAATGAAAAACTGTTTTTATCCGAAGTGTCATTTATTCACGTTAGTGTATGTAAAATTGCGTCTCTCTATCTTTTCATTTATTCAAAATATTAGTTCAGTTCTCTTGTGGTGTTTGTAATTTTATCAAAATGGATAAAATCATAGGCGAATAAATATCTAGACGTCTGACCCATGTATTCATTTTATGGGGTAGTGTGGGAGCCGTTCTAACGACGGCGCCACCGTCGGCCACAATATCGCAACAATCACCGCGCTACGTCCTGTCAGCATTATTAACTGAGTGAGAACTCAAGCACCTAGGGATGTCCTTTCTCACTGAAAAATTAAAGTTGACATTGACATTGACATTGAAGTCATTTAGGTCACAAACGCTGCTAACAGTTAGTGCCTTCGAACATATGCAAATGAAACTTCCCTAGTGTATTATAAACTTTCTTTTAAATAGTATTATTTAAACATGCGTCCCCCGGGAAATAAGTGTTCCTATAAAAATTGTGAGAAAAGCCTACGAACCGATTCAGGTCTCCACATGTTTTGCTTTCTTCTAAAAGATGAAAAAAAATGCGAGCAGTGGGTTTTAAATTCCGGAGGTAAATATAATTAAATCTGTTTACTTTGCAAAATCTTTATCAAGATGATCTAACAAATAAGCAACAACCATCAAGCGCGTATGCATCTTTAAGTGTGGGTTAATGCCTTATAGATTAAATCATTTAGATGTACCTACTATTGTTTGTGCAATTATAAATAAACTGTGTTAATAAAATTACCTACGCTTGCAAATTTCTTTTTTCATTCTACACCTAATAATACCATAATAACACCTTATTCTTATCGTCTATGTTAGGGTAAAGCAGGCGGTAGCCTTTCTACCTGCTTGAGCGTGGATGTGGACCAGGTAAATGATGTAGAAAATCTGCGTACTGAAAGTGTATTTGGTCAACTGCAAGTAGTATTGGAAATCAAGGTTGGTAAAACTGAAAGCGTGTTTAGGAGGTTGCCTCGTTCCCATTTAAACCCATAGTTTGATTATTTTCCCCATATATATAATACACATATATTGCTAGTAGGGCCGGGAAACGTCAGAAAACATTACGGCGCCGACATAGTCTCACTTAGAGTATAACGCGTCTGGTGCGCATGCGTGAGAATTCGAACTCCGCCTTTAGAAGCGAATTTTAAACTTGACTACAGTGCCTTTATATAGACAGTGGCGACAATGAGGTGTCCTATTTTTGATTGGCTCCCTAGATCACGTGGTTTTAGCCGCCATGTTTATGCTAAATCACCTGTGATTCGTGTTATACTTTTGGCAGTACTGAAGTGTATTGTCAGTCTATGTCAAATTCGAGGTTAGCAGGTTCGGTTTTGCGTCAGTTTTGACACAAACCGACGCAAATCTTAACCTGCAAATCTCAAATGTTTTCAGTACTGCCAAACGTAAAACACGTATCACAGTCGACTCTGATCCCGGATTTAAATAAACACCCGTTAGAAATTTGCATAAATATGGCGGCGGGGGTGTGGCTTAGTTGTATTGTCGCCACTGTCTATATAAAGGCACTGTAAACTTGACCACTTCCCCATTGGCCGGACGACGCCGCCGCGCTTGCACACAGCTCACAATTATACATTGAAGAGTTGGTTGTCTGTCTCACTTCCTTGGCAAGTTTCCCACTCATAGCCGCTAGCAATATAGTAAGTATTAGATATATGATTTTCCCCCGCAAAAAGTAACTCATGACGTCATACGAACCGCGCGAAATTTAAGATCGTAATGTCAAATAACTGTTGATAAACTTTACAATGCCTGTGAGTTGTGCAGTGTCTGGTTGCTTCACTAATTTATCAACGCGGCAAAAAAGGATAGGAAAATACAAAATATGCAAGAAAAAATAAATTTATTAAGAACAATGAGCTGTAAAAAGAAAATTAATATCGCAAAGTGTTGCAAATGTGCTAGTATCTTTCCAAAAATATTTACGCCTTTTCAATTACGAAAAATAAAAGGTTCTAGAAATATAAAATGGACAACACAGGATATTACTCAAGCTTTTACTTTGAGATATTTGAGCAAGGTGAGTTACATATATCTAAGAGAATCCATTACCAGGTTAATTGATGATCCATTATGTTATAACATATCAATAAAGTGATAAATTACGATACCTAATTACCTAATAGTTTTTTTTATTAATACAGGAATTTCAACATTGCAACGTTGGGCTTCTAAAATGGACATGCAGCATGGTTTACTGAAAACTGTTTTCCAGTTCCTAAAAATTGCAGAAATAACTGTCAGAAATAGAAAAGTTAGTAGTTCTTCAATATGATGAGATGAAGGTTGCTGAATCGTACGAATATGTCAAAAATGACCGGGTAGTTGAACCTCATTCACAACTGCAAATTGTAAATGCTCAAGGTTTAATTGGAAAACGGAAAACTCCTGTTTTTGCCGATCAAAGGATGACTCCAGAAATCCTACATAATGTTATAAATGCGCTGTACCACATAGGTTTTAAAGTTGTTGCGTGTGTAAGTAATTGCAGATCAACAAATATTTCACTGTGGCGTGATTTAAATATTACATATGAAAACCCATTTATTACACATCAATTGACTGGTTCAAATATTTACTTTTTTGCGGATGCCCCACATCTCAAGTTAATTAGGAATTGGTATTTAGATTCAGAATTTGTACATAATAATTGTGTTATTAATAAGCATACATTACATCAGTTAATATTATCAAACAAACAAGAAATCAGTAGCTGCTTTAACCTAACAATAAATCATTTAACTGTCGAAAGCCCCAAAAGACAGAATGTTCGTATGGCAGCAGAATTACTGAGTCATACAACAGCAATAGCGTTAAGACATTACTATACCGATAATAATGCAGCAATTGAAGTTTCCAATTTTATAGAGCTTGTTAACTCATGGTATGACATCATGAACTCGTATACACCCGATCACGACCTAATTATTAAATCTGCATATGGTAAAAATATTGATGCTCAAAATGACATTTTATATCAAATGTATAATTTGGATAGCACGGTCATTTTCAAGAGAAAAAGGGTCATTCAAACATTTCAAAAAGGAATCTTGTTATCTATCAATTCGTTAAAACATTTATATAAAGATTTACATGGACTATATGGTATAGCTTACATATTAACGCACAGATTAAACCAAGATTCGCTAGAAAATCTATTTGGCCAATTGAGAACACAAGGTGGTTTAAACGATCATCCTACCCCCACGCATGCTCTACAACAGCTGCGATTAATCATATTGGGAAAATCTACCAACCTACAAATTAATTCAAATACCAATCGTTGTTCTGATATTTATATTGTTGGTGAAGTTATAAGAGAGTCTGGCACTGAGATTCCTGCTGAAGATTCATCAACTTCAAGCTTATCAGATACATTTGAAAACATGGAAGTCAAAAAACCCCATGACGTCGGTCTAAGCCATTATTTAGAAAAAGACTGTCTTTAATATTTAGCAGGATGGATAGCCGAAAAACTTCAAACTAGTCTTCCTCATCTGGGCAATCACACTTATAGTTTACAAGAAAAACAAGTAGATAATTTGGTAGTACCTCCATGGGTAGTACATTTGTCCTATGGTGGATTAATTCAACCTTCTGATGAGTTTTTTACCCTGATTAAAAATTTGGATGAGGAATTTAAAAATTATATGTCTTCCGGTTTAAGTAACCCAAAGAAAATTGCAAAAAAACTTATTAATAAACTCAAAATTAATTATGATGTCGATATTATACTGAAAATGTTTGTTAAACAGCGGATATTTATTAGAATGAAGTTTTTAAATTATAAATATAGTGAGCAGAAAAATTCTAAATTCAAGAAATATCACGCTGGAAATAAAATGTATGTATCTTTATTCGCTATCTCCTTTGAAGATACTGGACCGATTAAATTGTATGATAGTTTAAAATTTTGCTAATTTTTAGACTTAGATCGTCGGCCGGTTTTTATTTTCAAAAAAAGTACGAAAAATTAAAGTAAAATGAAATTATATTTAATTTAATTAAATCGTATAATTTTAAATCACAAATACTCAATGCTCATCTATCAACATTTTTGTATATATAATTGGTAAGGTTGTATGTGTTTTTGATTGTAACATGTAACAACCTTTCCCACCGAAGCGTAACTTAAGTGATTCACTAGCTTAATGTAAAATTACACGTTGCTATCAGTTATAAATATGACGAATGTTTGTTCATTACTTAAGTAACTTCATTTATGAATTTATTAAGATAACTTAAAACGAACATTTACAAAACTTACTAATAATGTACATTTATTTAAATACACTATAACTCAGCAAACTATCTACAATATAATTAATCATTATCACAAGTGTCATCAGATTCTTCATCGTTGACTTGTATTATTATTGGAGTAATGTCTTCTACGTCAAAACCCACTTCCCTGCCCGCCCACTTCTGTATAATGCCCTCTGCCTGTGCAACACAATTTGACCACGTTTCAGCTGTTACATAACGCTTTTTGCCACATATTTAGGGTTTTTTCTTCACCGTACCCATCTTCACCTATATGCTTATTATAATAAGTTTTGGCAATTCCCCAAACATCTTCAGTGGGGTTGAAAATACAATGGTAGGGAGGAAGTCGGACCACAGTATGTCCATACTGTTCAGCAAGGTGGTCTGCGACATATGTTTTTGGAGGTTTGTGTCTGAAAAAAAATCATTAGTACTTTAGCACACAAAATTCACTTAACATACTTACTGTACAACCAACTGCAATAATTCCATTGACCGACTTGCTAACCAATCAATAATATGTATCTTGTTTTTTCAAACTAGCATTGGGCGTTTTATCGTGGTATGATAACTTGCGTTATCCATTAACAATAATTGATGGCCCCTCCAAATTTTTAAGAAGTAGGTGTTCGAAACATTTTACAAATTTTCCTAATTCATTTCCCCGTGGTAATCCGGATTTTTTGTGCTCGATGTAAATATCAATGAGGCACCAGGAATAAATCCATCTATCTCACAGCATGAAGGACGATATATCTTAGAAAATAGATAAATAATATTATTTAAATTCAGTTATTAAACTTATGATGCTAACCTTTTTCCATCTGATTTTAATTTTTTAACGCTTTTTTATTATCATGTTGCCATGACCTACAAACAGTGCCATTTTCAAAAATCCAGGTTTTGTGTAAGTATACAAATTGTGACGGTCTTTTCCTGCGGCAGATTTTTAATGTACTTCCTTAAAGACACCACTCTGTGGAAAGCAAATGTGATCCAACTCCATGAGCCCTCTGCGTGGATCATCCTTTTTCCAGCGGAATCCTATATCTTTCAGGACCTTTTCTAACGAAGATATTCCTCCCTTGTAAATATCTCTTTCCTTTAAAATTCGCAATACAGATGTCCGAGTAATATCTTGTTCTAACAAAAAAATATCCTTACTTGTAATGTTCAGCAATAGAGAGTAAATGATTCACTTACTGTTTTGGTACATTTCATAAACCACATTTCTTATGGCTACTCGATCGAAATCGTCAATGTCCACTACGGGCTGAGTTCTATGCTTTTTCTGCTTCGCGCTTTTGATATGTTCATTTGATTTTACCGTCTGTGAAACCGAACTAACGGTTGGTATACATACTTGCAAGGCATTTGCAACTCTCTATAATAAATAAAACACTATAATGTAATAATACAATAATTATACATTTATTCCCAGTGATTTTGAATGACATAGATACAAGTATAGCATTTAAAATTACATACGTTTATGTGCCAAGATGTGTAACATCCCTTTTTCATGCTATCTTCTTCTGTAATACAGAATATGAATATACTCTATCTTTCTTGCAGTTACTAGCACAGCACCCTAGATATAGAACACAGCATGGTTATTTTTGTTTTTCAAAAACGTATGTTGGTTATTGCACCTTGTTATGAACAAGAAATGTCAAAGTCACATTTTAGGTGTAAACACATAACCTTAAAGAAGTCGGCTGTTTACTAATTTCAGTATGATTAAATTACGCTTTAAATGCGACAAAGATGATCAACTATTTCCATGTGATGGCTGTAAAAGAGAGCTGTGCAAAAAGTGTGGAGAAATATCCGAAACCGAAATAAGATGCTTAAAGTTACGTAAGAGAAAACTGCTAATCTTTTGTGAACCATGTAAGGTTGGTGTTTTTCGTGTTCCAGAGTTAATTAAGGAAGTGCAGCAGCTACTTGAGAGTAAATTTGATCAATGGTGACAATATGTCATGAATGTGCAAATAAGCTGGATATGGGTCACAACAAGGCTTTGATCTCAGAAATGTTTTAACGTCAACCGCGAGCTAAAAATGTTATACTTTTCAACGTTCAAGAACCTCATGGTAACTCCTATTCAGAAAAAGCCCACGTAGACAAAAACTCAGTCAAAGAACTGTTGAGATATCGAAGTGGATACTTATAACTTGAAACTTTTTAGGTTAGAAAAATTTGATATAGTATAATACCTACGTCGTTTAGAAGTTATTCTGAATTCTTGTGAAGAAGCAAAAAATATTTTAAGAAACAAGAATAAAATTGCAGTGCCTAATGTGCAAATTAAATCTGATCAGACTCTAGCGCAAACAGATTACTTTAAAAAAAATAAGGCTAAAATTGAGCGGTTTAATAAGGAAGGGGTTACTAATAAAACAATCAAATACCTAAATGGTGTTCCTACAATTGTGGATGCCACTTCCCGTAGTAACTCAAAAAACTACTAACTGTGTACTATCAAAATACTCGTGGCCTTCGGACCAAATTACAGTTACAAATTGCAGTAACTACCAATAGTGATTATGATTTAATAATTTTTGCTGAGGCATGGTTACAGAGTGACATTTCTGATAATGAAATGGGACTCTCGAACTACCCTGTGTTCAGGAAGGATCGGAATAGTGAAACTAGTGTTTTTAGTAGAGGTAGGTAGTGGTGTTTTGATAGCTGTTCGGAACCATCTCTGCAGTAGCCGTATTTATGTTACAAACACTAATGTTAAACACTTGTTTGTAAAAATTTCCTGTCAGTCAACTTATCTTATAGTGGGTGCAGTTTATATTCCACCGAGGTCTGCGGGGGATATACGTGTTGTCCCCAGAAATTTTGAATACGAGCATTTCAATGCATTACTTGGTGCCTAGTTACTACTCTCATTTTTTGCTTAGCCGAACCAAATATTTTAATTCACTAAGCAACGGAAAATAATTAGTAATTTCTAGTTTTTACTTATTTTGTAATAAAATACGGAATCAAAGTCAAAAATAGTTACACGATACAAATTATACTTAAATTCTAACAAACACAATATTAACCTAATGAATAACAAATAGCTAAGTTTATTTTATTAAATGTTCAAAAACATCTTGTTGAGCAAGACAATATCCCAGACGATCATAAAATTCTGGTCTAATTTCTCTTAACATCGCAAGAGTGATATTTTGAGAGGCTTCAAGAAGTTTTATTCTGAGTTCATCCACGTTGTTATCTCTTTGATGCTGATGGGTATAAATTGTTTGCTTTGTGGCCCAAAAAAAATATATATATTTGGGGACAAATCAGGAGATCTTGGTGGCCATTTTATGTCTCATGTGGTGCTAATAATACGATGAGGAAATATTGATTTAAATATTCCTTAGCCGCATTGTGAGCAGGACATCGGTCGTGCTGATACCAGATGTGGGCCATATCAATGTTTTGTAAGTCTTGAACTGCTGGTATCACTTGCTTGTTAAGCAGTTGCAAATACTTTTGGCCATTGAGGTTCCCGTCAATAAAAAATGATCCTATAATAGTGTCCCCCAGTATACCAGCCCAAACGTTAAGTTTTTGGGGGTACTGAGTTCTTAAAGTTATTCTTTGGTGACTGTTTTCTTGGGACCAGTATCTCACTACCGAAGAATTATGACTACCATGTAACAGGAAAGTCGATTCGTCCCTAAACAGAATATTTCTAAAAAATTCATAATTATTGTTTACTCTATCCATCACCTCTTCACAAAATTCTATTCGACGACCATGGTCAGCTGTGAAAACCTCTTGTGTCGTTTTAACTTTGAAAGACTTAAAACCATTCCTTTTAAGTAGTCTATGCACTTCTGATTTTCCGGCATTAATTTCTGGATTTTCTGCAAGGGTGCTTGTTGACAAAGTGTCATTTTCTGTTATCATATTGCGAACCATAATTTCCCGCATTTCAGCTTCTTCATTTTGAGGCTTCCATTCCTTTGAGCACTTACATGATGGATTTTCAGAACCAGTTTCCTCAAAAAAATGTTTAACATTGAAGACCGAACTGGTGTTTACTGTCACATCGTATGCCATAACAAACAAATGATTCGCGATTTCATTCGTGGAATGACCTCGGTAAAACCATTTAACAATTTGAGTTTTCTGTTCTGTTGTCAACATTTTGAAAAGAAAAATTAACCACTTATGTGTATCATATTTGAAGCTATGTATAAAGTCAAATTGACATGCACAACCAACAATTAAAAAACGAAAGTGAGAAACACTTTCTGCAACTGCTGCGACTACTTATTGTCTGGGTAAATTATTATACAACATTGTTAGAATGTACTTATATAAAAAATAGTCAGTACTACTTAATGGATTTTATTATTCCAATTTAACAAAAACAAGAATATAATTCCATTTTATATATTCAATTCATATGTATTGTTGCTTATCTAGTTCTACAACCAGTTACTAAAAAGCAGAAATTGGGAATTGATCCACTTATTTGTCCAAAAATACAAGAAAATTTATTAGAAAATGAGGAAAATAGCACACCATGATATAGTGCGTCTCCCGATGGGGTAGGTACTACACTCTTGTAAACTATCGAATTTTTTATTCTTCAGGAAAAAGTCATTCTTGATAAAAAGTTTTACTTGTCTTAGGAAGTCACAGTGATTAAACTTATGATAAAGTATACAAAACATTAAAAAAAAAATTAAATGTAATATTGAACTTAAGTACTGACTCTTATTTTTAACTTTTATGAAAAATTTTATTTAACAAAGTTGTTACAAAACTGAAGAAAAGCTCAACTATGGAGTTTGGTTAAAAATAACAAAACTAACTTTTTCCTAAGAAAACTAAATTTTTGAGGTCAATATAGAACTCTTTTATACTTTCTTATTCTTGACAGAAAAAATAGTTCGAGTGAGAACAGTAAACAGTAAAAAAATCAACTATATTACGAACTTTCAACATAAAGATCTACTAGAACTTACACATTTTCTAATCTTCTAACTTCTTCATACACATTCATATCTTTCTTTATGGTGACAAATTCAAACAAGCTCCTGTCATATGACACTGACAATTTTAACGACAAGTTAAGATGGCACCTTTAAAAAAGCTCATAAAGCAATAAATCGAACCAGATTGAGGAATGGGATGAGCATATGGGTCTTGCTCAGAAAAAAAAATCTGCGATACTGAAACAATAATTAGAAGAAAACAAGGCACAACCAAAATTTTCGAAAATTAGGGTATCTTGATATTTTCACCGCTTAGTTTACTATGAAGGCGCTGGTACATACATGTTTTCTATAGCAACCGGCACAGAACTTTAGAAAAAGTTATCTTCGTGCAGCATTGAAGGTGGAGTTTTCCATTTTAAATAGTAACCATGTGTTGATACGCAGGTTAAATGAATCAATGCCCTTTGATCCTAACTCACAAGACCAACCGAATTGTGTACAGGGGGGGAGTAGGTATATACGAACCTACCTGCGCTAAAATTCTAAGGTTCCGCGCCAGTTGCTATATTTTTTTGATAGTATACATATCTGTATATTTAGCATGTGAAAAGTTTTCTTTCGGCACCTATTTTGAGACTTCCACCTAGCCGATTTATATATTTTTTTTTAAATAGAAGCTGCCACTATGTGGGTTTGCAAATATATACTGCTCAACAAATGAACTGAACCATTTGCATATAGTGGTGTAATTTTATGAATATTTCCAAAAACAGTCATGGCATTTTTGGTAATGTTTCAGGATTGTGTCACTATAAAAAGCATTTCTTTTCGTAATTTTGTTTAAATAAAACTAAGTCCATTAATAAAATATCATTTGAAAATTTTGAGTTTTTCCCAAATGTTGATATCACATTGCATACAAAGTATGCCAAAAAATTGTAAATGTTCCAAAAAGACTCGAAAAACTCTTAATTCCCGTTATTTCATACTGATGTCAAAAATGGCATTTTTTGGATTACTTCCGGTACAAAAAATGGAACATTCAAGTCTTAGTACATTAAAGTAAAATATTAACGTTCAAGTACTTTAAAATTATACGTCAGTTGTTAACATTAAATTTGAAACGATTTACAACTTTTTATTTAAAATTCATTAAACTTGCAGTATGAAATAAACTGTTGTATTCACCACGAACGAAAAGTGTTTTTAAAGGTCCTCGCAAGTAATTCCGTCCTTGGCTGATGCCTCGGCCTTTAAAATGTCACTTTTCGTTCTAGATAAATAAACTACTATTTTTTGCTCTTCCTCTTATTTTTGTTAAATAGTAGTTTTTATAATGGTATTGTTTTAAAATTGTATTAATATGCTTCAGTTGATATTATCCAATTATAAAAATACAAAACTTGTTTTAATTAGAATATGTAGTTTGTAAGGATATGTAGTAAATCCCTGTTATTTTTATAAACAAAAACATATTTCAAATAAATTTGATATTTAAATAGCAGCTTTGTGCTTTATTATATGTATATCCACATATTATGTATCATGTACAAAATATATTCACGATAAGCATTACTTAAGTATCTTTAATTTCATTGCAACGTTGGGAAATATTTTAATTTGAAGCATTGCCATATTACTATTTTTAATTTTTTAGTGTGACACAACAACCTTTCAATGAAAAACGTTATAAAATATAACTCGGAAAAACTTGAAAAATTCAAGAGAGATTGAAAACTTCACAGCCTAACACAGGAGTTTATTTATTTATTTATTTTTCAATTAATCCCTTTTTATGCTGTGATCCCAATCTGATAAAGCTTCGTCCTGATTTTTAAAATACCCCGTTATGACTGCTACAGCTTCTTCCGTGGACAAAAATCTTTGCCCTCCTAGGTGTTTTTGAGCTTCAGAAATAGATGGAAGTCTGAGGGAACATGAAGTACCAATTCAAAACCGTACCGATGAATTTCAGCCATCGCAACTGTTGATGTTTACGCCAAAGCTTCATTTTGATGGTGTAGGATACGTTTCGTTAGCATTTCAGTTAGCTTTCTTTGAATTTCTTTACGAAGTTGATGTAAAAAGTTAGAGTAGTATTGTCCTGTTATGGTTTGATCCTTAAGAAAGGAATCCACCAGCAATATTCCCTTCCCATCCCTAAAACCAAAGCCATCACTTTACTAAAGGACGGCACCACCATTGCTTTTTTGGGAGGTGGTGAGCCCTTATGCTTCCACTGTTTCGACTGCTGCGTTGAGTTAGGCTGATAATAGTGAATCTATGTGTCATTGGTGGTAGATAACAAATCTTTAAATAAAATTATTAGGATCAGCCTCATAACAGAGCAGCGACGTTTGAAAAGGAACACGTTTCTAATCAATTATCAGAAGCCAAAAAGCCCACCTCGCAACAACTTTCGACTTTCCTAACTCATTACTTAAAATGTTTTGAACCCGTTCATAGGATATGCCCACAGCCTCTGCTATTTCTCGAACCTTGATTCGCAGATCTGCCATGCCCGTATCGTGAATCAAATCGATGTTTTCTTCAGTGGTAGCAGAAGCAGGTCCTCCACTGCGAGAATAATCTTCAATGCCGTTTCTTCCCCTGTTTCAATTCGGCTGCCCACTTTTTGACCATTGTGTATGGAGGACAAGATGTTCCCAAAACGTTTGCCATGTTTTCATGAATTTGTCCTTTTTGTGCAAGTAGGTATTTAATCACTGCACGGTGTTCTATTTTTTCCATTTTAGAAAAGTCAATGCACACATTGCTCCACAAAATTCCACATGTCTCAAATTAACAGAATAATGTAAAGCTTTGCATATAGGTAACCAACAGTGCCCATAACCTCACTACGAATAATTGTAGCTATAATGTTGCCCTCTCTCTGTCATGTCATAAAATTTTCAATCTATTCGCGTAGAAACTTTCTGCAGTACATATGGGGTGCTCATTATTTTGAAATTAATTGATAAATACATGACTCATTGGTGTCTGTTTTACATATCTGTCACAACTATAACATCTTGACAATTTCAATTTTGGTGCTTTTGCTTCAGGGTTGGTAAAGTAACTGCAACAAAGATAAATACATACACATTCTTTTGCTTGAGAAAGAGATGATAGCAAAAAAGTATGTCTTGGATATGTTGGATCATTAGATGAACCTTGTGTTTGTATCTATATCCTTCAAAATCACTGTTTATTCCACAATGTAACTAACCTCTTGTACAGCAGCTAAAGCAATCAAGGGTCCCGTTCTTGCTCAAAAAAGCTTATTACGGAGGCTATAAGCTGTTTTTGTTTAGTGGATACTTCAGCATGTTAAAATCAATAAGAATACTTTCGATGGTTATTATTTATTACGATTTACTATGTTCGATTACATCTTGTTAAACAATGTCAATACATACATCCTAGAAGGTATATATATTTCGTACTACCAACATAACAGTAATACTAAAACTAAAAGGGTGCGTTCCGTAATGAACTACCTTGAACACCTTCCCCTTTTTGGATTATTTATAGGTTAAGTCTTTGGACGGGTTTAATGGGGCGTCCACAACGAGATCTATAACTATTGGAGGTGCCTGGGTTGGAGCCCGCTTCTCGAGACACTGATGCATTGTTTTCATTTACAGGGCTAAACATAAAACTTACATCACTAAGAGCATTATTCTCAAATAGTTCTTCATGAATAGTATTGGTTGGATTTTCTACATGAATAATTTGTTCTTGTTGAGTGGGATACAACTCAGGTTCCAATATGAAATCACTATAATCTGATTTGGTGAAAGATGGTTTCATTTGGCTTGAATTTCGCCTTACGATTCTGTTATTGCTTTCTTTCTGTAGCCAATAGGATCTTGGTTCATTGGCTTTTTCCAACACAACAGCTTTATACCAATGATTGTCTTTACTGCTTTTTACTACTACCTTATCCCCCTTTTTATACTCTATTACAACTTTGCGGCTCGTTTTATCATAGTGCTTTTTCATTTTGTCCTTTTGTACGCATAACTGTTTGTATATATGGCTTTGCACTTCAGGTTCTAGTTTACTATGTGTCATAGGTAATTGTGTTCTAAGAGTTCTACTCTGAAGGATCTGAGCCGGAGATGCATTTAGATTAATAATAGGGGTGTTGTTATATTCTAGCAATAAATCTCTAAAATCACTTTTTTCAGCTAAGCTTTTACGCAAGATTTGTTTACCTGTATTAACAGCTTTTTCTGATAAACCATTGCTTTGATGATGGTGTGGTGTGCATGTTTGAATTGTGATGTCTTTATCCCTATAGTAATTTTTACATTTCATTGATAGAAAAGGTAAGTTATCAGCAATTATGTGTTGTGGGTAACCAAATTTTGTGAAAATGCTTTGCATGGCATTTATGACACTTTCAGAAGTTTTATTGGGTAATATGCAAATATCGATCCAATGCGAGAAATGATCTACTAGTACTAAGTAAGACTTTGAACCAAATTCTAAAATATCTGCACCTACTTTATTATACCTAAGTTTTGGCACGGAGTGGGGTAGCAGCGGTTCTTTGAAATTACTAGGCATATATTTTTCACAAATTCTGCAAGATTTGCTATAGGTTATAATATCGGATGTTAACTTTGGCCAAAAAAATAATTTTCTCGCTTTATGTAAGGTTTTGTTAATCCCTATATGGCCCTTATGTAACAATTTCAGAATATAAGATCTAAGATTCTGTGGCACTACTATTTTATCTCTTATAAAAACTAAACCGGCTTCAACATATAGGTCATCTTTTAAATTGAAATAGGGTTTACACTTTAAAGGGATATCGTTGAGTTTTGGCCAACCATTGTAATAATAATCAGAGACGATTTTCAAAATTTCGTCGTTCGAAGTTTCCCTTCTAAATTCAGATTTTTTTACATCGGTCATTGGTAGATGTTTAGATACCGAATGCACTACGTCAAACATATCGAAATCGAGTGTGTTGGACTTTAAACTAGCCCTAGAGAGCATATCAGCAAAATGAATATTTTTGCCAGGAACGTAGTACACGTTAAGGTTGTATTTTAATAATTTTAATCTTAAACGCTGTAATCTTACCGAACCAATCTTGCAAATGGGTTTATTCATAATCGATATTATTGGTTTATGGTCAGTCTGTACATCTACATTGTAACGATAAATGAATTCATGGAACTTCTGAGTACTAAAGTATATTGCCAATAATTCTTTCTCAGTTTGACTATAATTTATTTCGTGGTCATTCATTGTTCGAGATGCACAGGCTACCAATTTTAACATACTATCATGCTCTTGAAACATACAACAGCCTAACCCATTTTTTGACGCATCACACTGTACTACAATTTTCCTTTTCTGGTCAAATGGTACTAAGGAAGGGGATTTGCTAATTCTTTTCTTTATTTTCTCAAACGTTTCTTGATGCCTAGGGAGCCACTGCCATTCTACATTTGATTTTAATAATTCACATAAGGGATTCATATATTCAGCCATATTTGGAACATAACGCCTCACATAATTAAAGGAACCTATTATTCTCTGTAACTCTACTTTACTTTTAGGACTTTCTAATTTACAAAGTGCTTCCACACGGTCTGGATCTACCTGCATTCCAATTTCGGAGAATATTTGACCCATAAACTTGACTTGTTTTTGACAAAATTGAAATTTTTCTTTATTAAATTTAGCATTTACCTGTCTAGCACGTTCTACAACTAGTTTTACAGCCCTATCGTGTTCCTGTTTTGTGGCCCCAGCTATTATCATATCATCATGGCAAATGATGACGTTTTCAATATCGCCAAAATTTTTTTCAACCTCTTCCTCAAACAAATCTTGAGAGTCAGACAGGCCATATGGCAATACTGTATACCTATATACTCCAAATGGGGTGCTAAAACAACATTTCCAAGACGAGTTTTCATCTAACCTCAAATGGTGGTACCCTTCAGATAAATCAAATACAGTAAATATTTTTTTACCACTTAATTTTGCGCAAATTTCTTCAATGTTTGGGATTAATCGCGGTTTCCTTACTATATGCTTGTTTAGATCTGCTGGATCTAGACATAATCTAATTTTACCGTTAGATTTTTCTACCACAACAACTCTATTAATACTTGCCCTAGCATCAATTTCCTCTACCTTAACAATAGCTTTCCTTTTAACTAATCTTTCTAGTTCATCTTTAAATGCACTACGTATTGCAATGGGTATTTTGGTTGGGGGGTGGCTAACTGGCTCAAACACTTCAGATGTAGTAATCCGACACATACCTGGAAACACACCTGAGCCTGAAAAAATATCTGTATTATGTTTTATGAACGATTCTTTGATGCTATCTGATCTACACTTATCAGTATTATTAATTCTTTTTACCAAATTTAAATGCAAACATGCTTGGCCTCCCAAAAGAACCTGGTTTGCCCCCTCAACAATGACAAAATCTTCGTACATATGTGTATCCCTAAATTTGCAATACAAATTTACAATTCCAATAGGCTTTGATATTGTTCCCTCAAAGGCTTTTAACATGTAATCAGCAGGTCTTATTCTAAATTGTTTGTTAACTAGCTTAAACATATTTAGTGGGATAACATTTACATCTGCCCCAGTGTCTAGTTTTACTTTAAGTTTCCGGTTTTCAATTTCAATGACCTCCTCCCAGATACCTTTCTTATGACAACAGTTTAGGTAATTACATTTACAGCTTTTTTTAACTAGATTAATACTACCTACAAAATTTTCACTAGACGTATCACTTTCTTGGTTTTGTTCAACATTTTTAACAAACTTTACTCTACACGACTTTGCAAAATGATTTAGTGTGCCACACTTCGTGCAATTTTTCCCGTAAGCTGGGCATTCACGAGGCCCATGTATAGTTTGGCACCTCTTGCATTGAAATGTTTTGTCACATTTTTTGTATCTATAATCCAATTTCCTACCTGACGATGTTTGCAGGTTACTTCCAGATTTATAGTTACTACCGTTACCTACATACCTCTTGTTCTTCTTAACCATATTTATGTCGAGGTCGCTACTCCTTTCACCTTGTTGGAACTGTTGACTTTGGGACCTACTTTGTTCGCTTGTCCTACAGTGCTGGATCGCTTTCTCCAATGTAAGCTTGTCAATTCTGAGTAGAGCCTCTCTGGTGGTTGGATTACGTATGCCCATAACTATTATGTCCCGTAGAGCCTTGTCTTCCGCTGATTCATCTGGGTCGACCACATTATAGTTGCAGGATTTCACCAGGTGCTTGCAGTCGGTCAAAAAATGCTCGAAGGTTTCACCCTCCTTCTGGGCCCTCTTCAAAAAGTTGTAACGTTCAAAACACTCGTTTACTCTAGGATTTACATAATTGGCTATTAAACCTAATGCGTATGCATAATTATCCACTTGATCATCAGGAACTTTAAATGTTGCCATAATTCTAGCCGATTCTGTTCCCATAATGTTTCTTAAAATCGACAGTTTTACCTTGTCGGCAGCTTCACTTTGCCCTGTTGCCATGAGGTAATCTTCGAAGGCCGTTTTCCAGAACTTCCACTCTGTGGCGGCATTCTGTCCTTGTAAATCGAAATCAGGTGGTAATTTAACTGGACCGAGGCCTAAATTAGCCATTTTTACTGCTTGATAAATCGAAGCTGTACACTTTACCTCGTTTATCGGAATCACACCGCTATATTTCGGTTGATACCTTCTCCTCACCGGAAATTTATTTTTATTTACGCAGCGCCATGTTTAGTGGATACTTCAGCATGTTAAAATCAATAAGAATACTTTCGATGGTTATTATTTATTACGATTTACTATGTTCGATTACATCTTGTTAAACAATGTCAATACATACATCCTAGAAGGTATATATATTTCGTACTACCAACATAACAGTAATACTAAAACTAAAAGGGTGCGTTCCGTAATGAACTACCTTGAACAGTTTTCACTGCTTACATCAAGCTTTCGGCATTATTTCCTCTGTATAACACACGTAAACGCAATAAATAAGTTTTAAATAACTATGAAAAAGCGCAACTTATAACAATCCACGTATAATCTCAATAAGTTAGGTTAGAAATATGTAGTATCTAATGACGTCACGAGTTACTTTCTCCCCCGCCCCGCGGATTTAATTTTTTCGAATCTTGAGGCAACCTCCTAAACACGCTTTCAGTTTTACCAACCTTGTTGGAAATAACTGACAGTGCCATCTTTCGAAAGGCTCCCACCGGGTTTAGATTGAATTCACTTTGTCATATACTCGAGACGTCTAGATATTTATTCGCCTATGATAAAATTGAAATAAGAGCTGTTATAAAATACCTCTGTAAGAAAGGTTTATCACCGCAAGAAATTCATAAGGACATGACTGAAGTATTGGGTGATTCCGCGCCTTCATACCACTTAATTAAAAATTTGTCTCGAGATTTCAAACTGGGGAAAGAGTCCTGTGAACACGCGCCAGGTGCAGGACCACCAAAAACTGTGGTTACCAAGGAAAATATTAATTTGGTCCATGATATGGTACTGAATGATAGAAGAATTACCGTCAGATGCATAGCGGAGACATGTGGCATTTCAGTTAGGAGCTTTGAAAAAATGTTGCATAAAGAATTGGGTCTCACAAAAGTCTCTGCACGTTGGGTACCAAAAATGCTAACGGCAGATCAAAAACGCCTCCGACACGTTACCGCAGAGACCAATTTGGCAATCATTAACAGAGACTCCAATGAATTTTTACAAAGATTCCTTACAGTGGATGAAACTTGGGTTCATCACTTTGACCCAGAGTCGAAACGCCAAAGTATGGCATGGCGGCATAAGGGTTACCCACCTCCTCAAAAATTTCGTGTTGTTTTTTCGACAGGCAAAATCATGGCAACGGTTTTTTGGGATTTTAAGGGAGTTATTTTTGTGGATTATTTATCACGTGGGCACACCGTAACAGGCCAATATTACGCAGATTTAATACCAAAACTTCGAGAAGCAATCAAGGAAAAGAGAAGAGGAAAATTGAGACGAGGTGTTCTGTTTCATCAAGATAACCCCCTGGCCCACAAAAGCTGTATTTCAATGGCAGCCATTCACAACGCTGGCTTTGGAATTTTTGAGCAACCTCCCTATTCGCCAGATTTGGCCCTTAGCAACTATTTTCTTTACCCAAAATTAAAAGAACATTTTCGGGAAACCCATTTTATGAACGACGAAGAAGTGATGACAGCCGTAAATGAGTGGCTGGCGGAACAAAATACAGAATTTTTTTCCAAAGGCATTCAAGCACTTCTGCACCGATACTTAAAATGTATTAACCTGTATTAAAATAAAATTATTTCGTTCTTCTCAAACGTTTGCTTCTATGCTAGGGACAATAATTGGTGAACCGCCCTCGTAATGTGGCTTTGATATTAATGTTGAATACAATTTAAGAAAGTAGTTTTTAAATTGCAATAAGCTCTGTAATAGCTATCTATGTTATTAGACCGGTAGCAACATTTTTATGGCCGCGCTATTACTTTACAGGTCGAGCCCGTAGGCATATTTGAGTTCGCTCGATGCCACAACGCGGACCGGGAATACCGGGCTCTGATTGGTCGCCAACTTCGTGTCTTTCTTGAATGACATTTGAATTTGAACCGATGATTCTTATTAGTTTTAATTTTATTGTAATCTTTTTTTTTTGACTTACGTAAGTGCACTTGTTGCATATTAGCAGCAATAAATATCTATCTATCTATAGATGAACAGACAAGATTTACCCTGTTTTGGTGTTAAGAAATCATCCTATTTAGAAACTACTTAAGCTGAATTGTATGAAACAATAAATAAGTAGTTATACGTATTTGTTATTTTGAATTTCATCGTCTTTTAATACTTGTCGGAGTCGCTGCTTATATTATTTTCTTGCAAAGCTGCTGCAGTTTGTGTTGATGTACTTCAAAAGATCTATGAAAATGTATTTTTGTTATAACCTATATTTTGTTTTCAATTGTATTATGTTCATATTATTTTTGGAATGTTACTCAATTTTAAGTTGCAATTAGGTGTTGACAGTAGGTACAGTTGCGGAAACATAAACCGGGACAAGTTTTGTAGGGTCATTTTTTACTATTTGAACGTTGTAATGTTGCCTTCCTGATTTTGTATGAAATGCTTTCTATCATGTGTCAATGAACAAAGACGAACAAGTTAATGCAGTACAAGAAGCTTGGGATAGCATCGAAAATGAATTTATTCAGACAATTTAACTTCAGCAAAAACTTTGTGTCCCGCTTTTTATTTCCGCAGCTGTACGTATCAGAGCTAGTCCGGGTGTAAACAAAAGCAGGTATTAGATCTATTGAACAATCATTTTACTTATTGCCTACAGAATTACACTTACGATCATTGAAAATGAACAGGGTTATGCATGTCAAATTGACTTAACCGACGTTTTGCAATTGCGTCCAACGTTATTTTATTATTACGATGAGGAGAGAGTTAGGACAACACGATTCTGCTTTGGAAACAAGGGAAATTCAGAAAACGTATATCAACTACTGTAATGTTTGTTGCATAGCCCTGTTCATTTTCAATGATTCTTTGTGTACCTACATAAAGGAAAACGAGGCATTGACCAAGCATTGCGCGGCGCACCACGGACCAATCAGAGTCCGGCATTCACGGACTGCGCTGTAGCATCGAGCGAACTCAAATATGCCCACATGCAGCCCGTAGGGCTCGACCTGTATGTTTGGCAAGGCCATAAAAATGCTACCGGACGTCTATCGTATAAATTTTTTTAGGATACTACATTGGTAACTAGCGTTTAGATTGTTACAAACGAGTCCGGTAGATAAAATTTACCGGCCTAGACCAGTAGTAGTTGACAACGGCCTTTGATCCGGCCGTTGTCAACTACTACTGGTCTAGGCCTGTAAATGTTATCGACCGGACTTGTTTGTAACTATGTAAACGCTAGTTACCAATGCAGTATCCTAAAAACATTTAAATGGGTTTTTTAAAACAAAAATTTCATTCAAGGACTACACCCACAGTTTTAATGGTATCTGTAACAGATATTGTATTATTATTTATTGTAATACTGACAACTGCTAGGTAATGTTATTGATGTGGGTTGTATAATACTCCAAATTCATACTTACAATTTTTAAAGGGCGATGCTTATCTATAATTGTTCAATATCGTCGGAAGTAGTTAAAATTGTATATGAAAAAACATTCATAAATAAAGTGCTACCTGCACCTCCACCTTTAAATGTTCGATCTTTTCGTCTCATAAAGGGTGTTTTTTTAGAGGGATACAACTTTAAATTGAAATAAAATACAGAAAGATGTTTTTAATATCCATGAAATTGGCTTTATTTGAAAGATAATTTTATGGCATTTATGTTTGAATATGATTTCTATGATAATCTGAAGGTCCAATTTTCACACACTCTTTTCGCAGTAAATCAGGCTGTATTTCATTTCAGCAATAACGCTTCGAATTTTGGCTTTCAAGTGCTCAATTGTTTCCGGTTTATCGGCATAGACATGCGACTTTACATATCCTCCAAGAAAATAATCTAATGGCGTCAAATCGCACAAACGAGGTGGCCAGTTAACAGATCCACGAAATGGATTTTTAACTGGCCACCTCTTTCATGCGGCACGACATACTTCACAACTGGATATCGACTCTCTATGTTGGTTTCAGCAGTTTTATAGACAAGCAACTTGTTGGCAAGAGGTATTTTAGAGTTGCAGTCTATCAACCAGTAATATTTTCTCAATTTAACATCGAGTTACTCCCTTATAGATAGTGGTTTCTAGGTTAACACAAACAACTTTGTTTTTGCCGCTTCTTTTGAATTTCGGTATTTGACAGCGCTAAAAACACATACTTTTTTTACCAACCGTTATCACAACTTATAATACAAAATATTAATTAAATGTTACGAAACGTCAGAATGACGTTTTACACCTTTACTGATTCGCCACCTGTTGGATCCGCCGGGAACTAGGACAAAAATTAGCGTCGCCTGCGTACATAAACCATGGCTAACTAAAATTTATATAGCAAAGCTAAATATTAGTTGGCCATGCATAAACAAAGCCTGCCAGCTAACCTGGTTTGACATTTATTGCAGTACTTCACATTTTGCCCATTGGCGCTAGTTGACACAATTTGACGTTTCAAATTTGAAAACTTGTGTTTCTGTGAAATATTTTTGAAAATGTCGTGTTGTATTCCTTCGTTTGGAAATAGGGATAGGAAAATTTTCTCCTATCATGAATTTCCAGCAAATATGGAAATTTTTTGTAGCTGGATAAAGGCTATCACGCAAGGGGAAAATATGAAAGGTACCAGTGATGTGGCGGATAAAAATCCTGCATAAACATTTGGACACATTTCCATTGCTAATTATGTTAACAGCGGCTAGTTATAATTTTCAAATTTCGTAGCAAATAGGCTTTGATTTAAAATTAATAAGCCTTTCTGAATTGGTAGCGACTTGTGATACAAATTTAATTTCAAATGACTATATTATTTAGTTATTGTCAACGAACAGATAAATGTATGATAAATTAGTAACTTCAAGTTGTAATTTCTATTTAAGATGACTTTGAACCTCCTAGTGAGAGATCGGTACTTTTTTTGGTTTACACCCCCACACTTAAGCTAAATAGAAAAATCAGAAATCAGTTGTATGTGGGGGTGTAAACTAAATTATAGTCTATGTTAAACTAAATTAGTTTACACCCCAAACTTTTTATTGAAAATTAAGTAAAACAAATTATTCACGTTTATAAACTTCTGCTATTGGCAAAGAGAATGTAACAAGCCAATCCACCACCAGTGCCACCTACCGCCGTGAGCGCACACCAGGCACAACACGCCAACGTACCTTACCTAACCTAACCTAGCCTAACCTATCCTATCCTATCCTAACCTAAACTCACCTAACCTAACCTCGCAGTTAAAATCATAATGCTTCAATACAAAACAATGGAAAAATGTGGGGTGTAAACTAAATAAGCTGCCCGTAAACATTATTTTAGTTTACACCCCCACATTTAAGCAAATTAGAAAACCAGATGTAGGTGGGGGTGTAAACTAAATAATCTGCCGTAAACCTTATTTTAGTTTACACCCCCACATTTAAACGAAATACAAAAATCGTAAACCAGGTGTATGTGGGGTGTAAACTAAAAGAGTGCCCACAAATCAAAGGTGTGTTCATTGCACTTCGCTGCCACTGAATATTTTCTTGATTCGCGAGGCAGATGAAACTTGAAAAAGAATGCGATTCCAAAAATTAAGAAAATAGGTAAGATATGCACGATAAAACCATGATTTTACTATATTTATATTTTAATCTAGATCAAATGCCCCCTCCTATTTCCGTTCCACATGCTCCTGTGCTTATTCCAAGCAATGAATCCCGAATGGTAAAGAAATAGATCTAAGTATGTGTTTTTTATTAGGAATCCCCATTTCTCCTTGTAACACTAATTTCAGGTTCCTTGTGAAAGTCAGTGCTTAATAACTAAAAATAAGTCGGTAAATATTTCTTTATTATTTTTAAATACATCAGTAACTTATTTTTATAGAAAAATTATGTTGCAGTACAAGTTAATGTTCAATGTGGTGAGATAACACAGTTGCAGAGAGAAAATGCATTACTGCTTAAAAAGAATGAAATAATTAATGAGAAACTTGACCGTTATATAAATGTTTTGAAGAAATTAGAAACCCTTCAAGAAGATGCCAACAATAATAATCCTAGGGCTATATTCATTTTAGATCCAATACACAATTATGGCCTTAAGTCTCAGGGGCGTAGTCGAGGGGGAACGGCTTCCTCCACTCGTTTTTTGTTAAGTAAAAAAAAAGATTAAATTTAGTAGAAAGTTAATTTAATACAATAATTACGGCAAAAAAACACACAAGTAAAACTTATTAAATTTACTGGCAGATTTTCTAAAATGTGCGTTGTTTCTTATTGCAAATATTAAGCGATACTAAATTGAACGTATTGTATGGCGTAGGCCAGTATCATTTAAATAGTGGTATATGTTATTATTTAGAAAAAACACGTCAAACATTACTTGCTACTTGCTATGAATATACAAAGTATTAAAAACAGTTTGAATTAGAAAGTTGTAGGCTTTATATTTATATATTAAGACTACAAAACCGTAAACATCGTAATACGGAAAAATTGCACCAGAAAACATCTAAACGCATATTTTTGCATCTATACTTTTAAAAAATTTCCGGAGGAGGACCCCCGGACCCCCCTTTTCATAGGGAATATTCCATACCCCCCTCCACACCCCCCAGAAGTCGAGCGTTCCCACACTGCCAAATTTGCCACTACACCACTGTTAAATCTCAAAGATGGTCAACACAAAAATCCAACTTAGTCAGAATTTTTTTGAAGTTTCCATTTTTTTCCTGGCCTAATCTTCTACAGTTAATTAAGGTCAATACATTATGAGCTTGGCTTTGCAACATAATATGTCAGTTCTTGTGTAGCTTTATTGGTAGTCATGCAACCGTAATGTAAAGATTGCTGTCTGGTTGCTTCAGTGCCCATAACTGTAACCTGTACAAAACAAAACATGAAATGCGTATCATTAAAAATAGTCATACTTTACCAAAGCCTTTCCGTCATTTTCTTTGTGGAATGCATACAGTTCCTGTAACAGAAAGTCAGCACACACGTCACGATTCATTACGAAAAATGCATCAGAACTGTCACATCGGATTTGGTCTCAGAAATTGTATCAACCACCTGCTGTTCCTAGAGCTGTAAACTCCTGCAAGTATCTGTAATGTGAATTATGAGGCATTTGTTGTTTAAATATTAAGAGGGTAACCTTATAATTATGTTGTGTTGATACTGCATATCAGTGATGAATTGCTGAATTTGTGTGACAGGATAATAGCCTATTAGTAAGATTCCTTAGAGCCCGTTTACAGTTTTGCATGCTTCTATATGGTGCTGAATCAGTGATAAACCAGCCACAGGAAAGAGGTTTTGGAATATCCAGTGAACGAGGGTGAAATCGCGTAATTACCTGCAATTAGTTTACAGTCCTATTCATATACTAATCACATTTTCTTTTATTACGGTATTCGCGCAGATTTTATACAGTGTTGAATCCGGGGGGAAATTCCTTCTCTTGCTATGTGCCTCACCCAATTCCATTTCATTCGTTGTATTACATCCTCTACATTCGTTTTCCTTAGTTTCGTATGCGGTCCCATAAGCTTAGAAATATTACCCTTTGAAGCGCTCTTTGTGATGTTCTCAGCTAATTTTGCCATCAAAATCTCCTAAAATTATAATGTATTTGTACGAAATTACACAATAATCATGTAGCTTACTTGCAGCAAGTTTTAATAAATTATTATAGTTTGCTACTATATTATCTATTGATCTATTCCCCGTCTTATGCGACGATCGTACCCGTAATTTAAAACACTGAACTCACGCCATAATAACGCTTTCTACGTGGATTTGCTATCATTTTCTTGCAGATTTTTAATTGACACATGGTTATAACCAATCTGTTTGTGATCTGTCAGATGGTGTCAACCAGCGCCAATTTCATGAAGTGGCCATAATTTGCATCTTACCGACATTCGGCTAGCTGGCAGGCTTCAATAAGACGAAGTTTTTGTTAATCAACGCAATAAGACGAAGTTTTTGTTAATCAACGCAGGCGACGAAAATTAGTCATCAGAATCTGCAAAAACATTTGAAGTCGAATCACCTGAATATCTTACACCGTGGTAGTGGTCGTAGAAAATTGTTTTTATCTACGATCGATCAATAATAAGCGTTTTGTGGACCTCATTTTCAGGCGTAAAGCAAATTCTTTTCGCCTTAGAGCGATAAAATTCTTTTTTTGCCCGCTAACGTCATTTTAGTTATTATTTATAAACACCTATTCATAAAAACCGTAGCTACAACGATATTATTCTGCTAAAATAACTTTTATTTTCCAATAATCTATTATTTGTTGTTTATAGCTGTGATATGAGATATACGAAGCAGTCAATAACGTCATAGGGCGCGTTATCAGCGGGCGTAATGATAACGCCCGCTCATTATGCTCTCTCATGCCCTATGGAGAGAGCATAATAAGCGGGCATTGTCATTACGCCCGCTCATAATGTCCGAGATCGTTATGGACGGCTCTGCAAGCTTTTCAAGTTATTTATTTAACACACAAACACATGGCCGACCAACAGGCAAAACGGCCAATAATAGATCGACCTAGAAAGTTACAATTTACAATGTTAAACAAGTAGGGATTAAATTGAAACAACAACAAAACAAAATATTGTTATTGTAAGCACACAATCGATTGCTCATTCAATTTTATAATACATGTTTTTTTAAAAGTTTTGAGCGGTTGCGAAAGACAATCAAAATCGTTAATGATTTCATTGAATGACCTCATCATTCTATTAATAGAAGAGTAGTAGTAGGTAACTATTTGTGTAAGCAGCCGGCAATCTAAAAACTACAGTAGCACGTAAATCACGTTGTGGAACATTAAACAGAAGTAAACTGGTTAAA
This sequence comes from Agriotes lineatus, assembly GCA_940337035.1. Classification (NCBI taxonomy): domain Eukaryota; kingdom Metazoa; phylum Arthropoda; class Insecta; order Coleoptera; family Elateridae; genus Agriotes; species Agriotes lineatus. The sequence continues at coordinate 17,475 of CALNHX010001826.1, read as the reverse complement.
TATTTTGAATTATAAAAATTTTTTTTTATTTTATAGAGGCAAATGTAAAAGAGTCAGAAGAGTCTTCGTTAATAATGATGTACAATATACAGAAAAACCGTTTATTTCATATTTAGTACAGATTAATATTTATGAATGCCGATCGCGACCGCTTGCCCTTACAGCTCATTCCGAAGTGTCCCCCGTTCTCTCCAGTTGTGGATATCCCATTTCACAGCTCTTTCCCTCGAATTTGAGCTTGAATGGGTTGTGGTTCAGCGAAAACATCCACAGCTGAGGTCGGGAGTTTACAGTCGGCCACGCTACTCATTTCCACGTCCCCGTGGAATAGACTGGACTGTAAAGCGAGGCTATCCTTAACATTTTCTTAAAAATAACCTTAACTGAAGGGTTAGTAAATTTAACACAAAATAACAGAATTGGGACTCTCCTGCCAAATACAGCTATAGAACCTTGCGGACGCCTGAAAACAATTCCTGCAAATCATTCTTAGTCTACGTTAGTATCCTATTACTATAAACCTGTCTCACATTCCTCCTGTGTAGGGTTTCTTCAGAGCTCTTTCCCCGTAGTTGCAATGTCTTCGTTAATTGCAACAAGATTGCTTGCAATATTTTCGTTAATTGCAACAATCTCATCAGAACTTTTCGTTCGATTCTGATCTTACTTTAGTTGCAATATCTTCGTTAATTGCAAAAAGGTCGCTTGCAATATTTTCGTTAATTGCAACAACCTCATCAGAACTTTTCGTTCGATTCTGATCTCATTCTAGTGCAATATCTTCGTTAATTGCAACAAGGTCGCTTGCAATATTTTCGTTAATTGCAACAACCTCATCAGAACTTTTCGTTCGATTCTGATCTCATTTTAGTTGCAATATCTTCGTTAATTGCAACAAGGTCGCTTGCAATATTTTCGTTAATTGCAACAACCTAATCAGAACTTTTCGTTCGATTCTGATCTCATTTTAGTTGCAATATCTTCGTTAATTGCAACTATCTCGTCAGAACTTTCGTTCGATTCTGAACTTACTTCAAAGTTATAGGCCTTTAACTTATCAAGCGAGACCACGCCTTCGTACTTCCTCTGCGATCGGGAAGAGCCTTTCGGATCTTTGATCACAAAACGATCGTGATCGAGAACCTTTACTATAACATAGGGTCCACTATACTTTAGGACTAGCTTTTTACTTTGCCCTTGGTTACTCGTTGCAACCTTTCGTACTAATACGTGATCTCCCGCTTTGTAGGACTTTCCTACAGATCGATGCGCATCGTACCTGGCTTTCCGTTTGCCTTGTTTTTCATCTACAGAGCATTTTACGTTAGCCCTGGTGGTTTGGAGGTCAGTGTCGTGGACTGTCTCCAAGCTGATCTCGTTGTCAAGGACAGCGTTATAGACTCCCCTTGGTGCAAATCCAAACAACAATTCATATGGGGATTTTCCCGTTGTAGAATTCATCGTTGAATTCAAACCCCAACGTACTTTGGCCACCATCTGGTCCCATCTCTCTTCATCGTCCGTAGATGCTGAGAGAGAGGACAGAATGGTGCGGTTGTACCTTTCAACCTGACCATTTGCCCTAGGAGTGGCTGTAGCATCTAAAACATGTTTTATGTTCAAACCCTTACAAAATTCTAAGAACTGTTTACTTGTATAACAGCTTCCTCTGTCGGTAATTATCCGCCTTGGTACACCAAAATTTTCAATAACACTATCTAGAAACGTTATTAATGGCCGTACTTGCGTAGAAGGTACCGCTTTCATGAAAACAAATTTCGTAAATGCATCTACAATCACGATTAGGTATGCATTTTTGCGCTTAGATTTAACAAACGGGCCTAAATGGTCAATATGAACAGTATCAAATGGAACGGCAACCTTTTCAATGGGATGAAGATACCCCGCCTGCTTTCCTGCTGGTTCTTTGTTGTATAAACATGGTAAACAACAACTCAGAAACTTTTTGATATATCGTCTCATACCGGGAAACCAGTACAATTTTGATATTGCCGATAGCGTCTTGTCTAGCGATAGATGACCAATGTCGTCATGGAAATGAAGAACGACTTGACGGCGGGCTCCTTTGGGCACCACCCATTTCTTACCACTCAAAGTAAGCCTATACAACCTGTGGTTTTCTAAACAGTATTCCTTGTGAACATCATTTTCCTCGCGATCATTGGGAGGTTTTGAAAGGACATCTATTAAAAACCTGCATCTGTCATCTGTTAGTTGGGCGTTTAATATCCAGTCTTCTTCAAAAATGTTTACCAGATTAGCACATGTACTAGTAACTGGGTTTCTGCTCAGAGCGTCCGCATGTGTCATCTTTTGTCCAGGCCGATATTCAACATCAAAGGTATACTCTTGAACGCTCAACCACCATCTCCCGATTCGCGGGGTCAGGTCTCGTTTACTGAATGTCATTCGTACGGCAGTGCAATCGGTTAGCACCTTAAAATGAATACCTATTAGGTATGTCCTGAAGTGCTTTAATGTGTCTACTACGGCAATTGTTTCTAGTTCGTATGAGTGATACCTTTGCTCCTCCTTCGAGGTTTGCCTCGAATAGTACATTACAGGTTTAAGTTGACCGTTTTGCTTTTGTACCAGAATTCCTCCAATTCCCCATTTGGAAGCGTCCGTATACACTTCTGTTTCCGACCGAGGATCATAAATTGCCAGTACGGGCCTGGAAACCAGCTTTTCCTTCAGGGTTCCGAAGGCTCTACGTTGTTCGATACCCCACTCAAACTTGACGTCGTTTTTCGTTAAGGCTGTCAATGGTCTTGCAATTACGGCAAAATCTTTAATGTATTTTCTAAAATAGCTGCATAGTCCAAGGTATTGTCGAACTCCATGTACATCGCACGGAGTGGGAAATTTTGATACGGCTTCGGTTTTGCTACTACCTGGCTTGACGCCTTCTAAACTTATCTCATGCCCTAAGTATTCGATTTTTTCCAAGAAGAATTGGCACTTCGACAGTCGTAAAGTTAAGCCAGCTGCTCTCATTGACTCTAGAACAGCTCTCAAGAGTTGCATTCCAGATTCGAAAGCGTCAGATGGCAACAGAACATCGTCCATATATGCAATGGCGTTTTTATACCTCAAATTTCCAATGACCTTGTTAATTATTTGTTGGCAAACCGCGGTGGCGTTACAGAGCCCAAAAGGGACCCTTAGATACTCATAATGCCCATCTGGGGTTACAAAGGCTGTTTTGGGAATGGCCGATTCTTCTAATTCTATCTGGTGGTAACCACTAGCAAGGTCTAGACTTGTGAAAAAGCGGCATCCACTTAATTTTTCTAAAAATTCGTCTACACGTGGAAGGGGGTACCTATCCTTGACAGTCTTAGAATTTAGAGCCCTGTAGTCTACACACATCCTTTGCTCGCCATTTTTCTTTTTAACAAGAAGAATGGGACTGGAATACGGTGAGTCGGACTCGCGAATAATGTTATTATCTAATAAATCGTCTACTATGTCCTGGACGACCTTTCGTTCAGTGTAGGCTAAACGATAAGGTCTATAAACGACTGGCGTTTCGTCGGTTAGGTTGATAGGCATTTTCAGTACATCAGTTTTTCCTAGCTCTCTAGTACTTTGCGCAAAACAACAGCGAAATTCGTTTACTAAATCAATTAATTGTTTTGTTTGTCGGGAGTTAGGTTACCGTTGTAGGTCATGTCTTTTTCTGTCAAAGTGTTACTCGTTATAGCAGTGGATAAAATTGTTATATCTGGTTTGAAGCTTTTATCTTCAAAACAGACTACACTTCTAACTAGGATTTTATCAGTACTTACTTTTAGCGGCTGTTGTGAAACGTTCGTTATCATCACGAGGCCATCCTCTGATTGAGTTACGCAGTCGTTTACGTAATGTTCCCTTCCCGGTTGTAGAAGTAAACCAGCTTGCACATAGACATCGTCGTTGATAACACTACGAGATGTTACTGCAACAAAAGCAGCAGTTTTGGGCGGTATGATGGTACCTTCCTTTGCCCACAATGGTATTTTCTTTGGTGGTCCTTGCAAAGCTTGCGTGAGGTCATCGCTGGCAGACAATAGACGAACAGTCCTACCAGAAACCAACATAAGAATCTCGGGTTGATTCAGGAAAGACTGTCCAACCATGACCGGTACATGCTGAACCGCATCAGGAACGATAAGCGCTTCCACTTGACTCTCTGCTTGATCTACTTTTAACAAGATTTCGGTTTGTCCAACGACATTCACAGATGCGCCACCATACCCACGTATCGTAAGCAGGCAAGGTTGCACTTTTAGCCCCACAGTTTTGGCTAACTCTTCCGTAATTAGAACGGCACCGCACCCAGAATCCACGTACGAGTGCGTAGGCTTTCTGTTCACCCAACACTCGAAGAAATAGAATTTGTTTGTGGTGTCGTTCCAATGCTGTACTAGATGATGGGTGAGATGCTTGCGTCTGCAGTCTTTTTCAAGGTGTCCCAGTCGTTTGCAGTTTGAGCATTCTACCTTCGGTTTAGGACAGGCAGTTGCGAAATGGCCAATCTCTCTGCAGTTGTAACAGCGTCGCTGAGATTTGTTCGTTTCTATCTGCATCGGCTTGTACTTCTTATGACCACTTGTCGAATGATCTTTGTAAAATTTGGACTAGAAATGCTTTGTCTTAAAACGGTCTGACATCTGGGCGAACTCAGGCTTTAAAGATGATAGAAATTGAGCGTACAAAGCTTCTGGGGTTTTGTATCTGCCTGCCCGTGCACTTGCTTCAGTGCTTGCGTCTTTAATTCCATCTATGACGCAAGACACTGCTCTTTTTCCCGTAATGTCGCAGGCACTAACGAGTGCCATCTTATCAAAATAATACTGTTCCCAAGATTCGCTTGGCAACTTGTACCTGCCGAGGAGGTTTCTTAACGCCGTTGCGTAGTCCTGGTGATCAGGGAATGATTTCAGTAGCAAAGACCTCCATTGCTTCCACTTCATTTGATACGACGGCAAATTGTCATACCATTTGCGAGCTAAACCACTTAGTCGGCTCTGCATGTGAAAAACCATCGTTGGTTTGTCCCAGCCGTTTACCTCCGCTAACTGTTCAATTTTAGCTATCCACTTGGTAGATGTGAGGTTTGGATTACCCGGCGTAAATTCGGGGATGCATTCAGGTTTAGCATAAAGCCTTGGTGATCTTGTGCTTGAATGAGCCTGTTGTGAAATTAGCTTTTCCACAAGGGCTTCCAAACGTTTGACACGATCGGTCGGCGGTCTCAAAGGTGGAGTAAAACTACCTGCACTTGTAGATGGCCCATTTACATTAGACTCATCGTTGACATTATGCGATTGTACTCTAGTTAACCGCGAACGTTTCCTAGCAGGTTTCGCGCGTTTGTAGTCGTAACCATCCGTGCTGCTGGAGGCAGAAGAAGTGCTCGAGGAACGCATCCGTGACCGTCCCATTTCCAGCAATAATAACAAGTAAATATATATGAGATTTATCTCGGATTAAAGGGGTAAATTAAACACAACACGCCCTGTTCAACCACTGCTCTTTATTTTCACGAGTTTTCAGCTACAAGTCAAACCCCAGAATGAATATTTGAACAGAAATCTCGATACTAATAACTTCTCGTTTTTATGAGTCTTAACACTAATAAACAAAACAGTCGGTCTCGGGGTGAGCGCCGCCCCTCGTGCCGCTCAATTAGCCACCAAGAATTTGGAATTCGTCTCGGCCTTGCAGTCGGACCCGGGAAAAGGTCGTCAGGGTTGATTTCCATTGCCCTCGATAAAAATCCACAGCAATGCTCACACGGCCAACCTGAAGCTTGAATTCGTTCTCGAATTAACCATCACCCAGGATGTCGTCCTCTTCGTATTTAACTACCAAACTACCTGTAATGGAGAAACAACTCTGCAGCATCGAGTTTTACTCCTAAAGACAACAGCAATCAACTTTTCATACATTCCATAATCATCACAACATCAATAACATATCAATAAAGAGATTTTCTATTCAATATTCACATCCAATACCCAGCTTTCCGTCCTGCAAAGTGCTTTGCTTTCAACAGTAAGATCTTTTCTCTTTTGCCCTGTAAAGCGTTGTGCTTTCAACAGTTTGTCCTGTAAAGCGTTATGCTTTCAACAGTTTGTCCTGTAAAGCGTTATGCTTTCAACAGTTTGTCCTGTAAAGCGTTATGCTTTCAACAGTTTGTCCTGTAAAGCGTTATGCTTTCAACAGTTTGTCCTGTAAAGCGTTATGCTTTCAACAGCAACCCGAAATATTATTTTCTTTTAGGTCATCCTGCAAAGCGTTGTGCTTTCAGCAGCCCTCGTATAATCAACAGCAACCTTGCAAAGCGTTATGCTTTAAAACATTGCAAAAAGCAATACTACTATTTCCATTCACAAAGAATACCACCGTAAAGAGTTCTGCTTTCAACAAATTGGTTTCTCATCAGTTTCACAGCAAGCAAAAATGCTCGAAAGTTTCACAGCAAGAAATTTTTGTAATCGGTATCACAGCAAGCAAAAATGCTCACAAGTTTCACAGCAAGAATTTTTAATCAGTCTCACAGCAAGCAAAAATGTTCACAAGTTATACAGCAAGAATTTTAACAATGCTCAGAATTTTCACAAAATGCACACACAATTTTAACAATGCTCAGAATTTTCACAAAATGCTCACACAATTTTAACAATGCTCAGAATTTTCACAAAATGCTCACAAAATTTTAACAATGCTCAGAATTTTCACAAAATGCTCACACAATTTTAACAATGCTCAGAATTTTCACAAAATGCTCACACAATTTTAACAATTCTCAGAATTTTCACAAAATGCTCACACAGCCCTTTCTACTCATCGTTACTGAATACTTAGTCGGAAAATTCTCCTGGCGAAAATTCTCCTGGCCAAGTTCGGACCATATCTTTCCCAACTATTCTCTTCCGGGTAGTAGCTAAGTTCTGAATTTCCAACCGATCGTTAGGTAGAAGCTGCAGCACATCAAACGGACCTTCATATTTTCGCTCGAGCTTGGATAAATGCGAATTTCCGGAAGGATGGAAAATGAAGTCTCATCAAATCGTCGCTTAGAATAATTTGCTTGTTTTTTTTGTACGCTCGTATGCCAGAGCTCGGTCATTTTCCAAATTAGCATTAGTTTCTTTTGGCAACATAAATTCTGTCAGGGAACCTATTTCAGGTAAACTACTGTTTTGACCGGTTAGTAAGTAAATAGGTAAAAATCTGGTATTTAAAGCTACTTGCAATTTAGAAACACTGGTCGACCATTCTGACTTATTTTGAATTTCTGTCCTTCATAAATTTAATACTGCTGAAACATATCTTTCCACCTGTTCGTTGCCACGGGGTGCACTTTTTGCTATATGATGTTGCTTGATCCCTAATTTTGTCAACAATTCTTTCACAGTTTTATCAGTAAAATTTGTGCCTCAATCAGAAATAAGTCGTTTAGTAGTTCCGAAAATATTAACATAAATTTGTAACACATTATTCATTTCCAAAGAATCGGCATTTTTTGATATTTAGTAAAAAATCTGCTTCGGCTAACGCACGCAAAACACATTCTAATTTTCCCAACCCTTCTGAAATGGTGCGCACGGAACTAATAAATCGTCGAAATACTCAAAAACATTTTTATCTTTTAATTCTTTTAACCGATCGATCTGATCATCAATCCGCGGCAGGGGAAAACTGTCTTTAATTGTTATTCGATTAAGTGCTCTAAAATCAACACGGACCGGACTGGCGTATGGCGAATTGCTCTCACGAATTATTCCATTTTTTTAAGAGGTCCTCTAAGCTAGTTTTGACTTTTTCTTTCTCACACGTAGCCATTCGATAAGGGTTGTATCTGATAATTTTGTTTTCCTTGAGCTGAATAGACAGCTTAGCGGTTTTTATGGCTTTGACAGAATTACCGGTTGTGAAAATGTCACCGAAGTCGCTCAATAATGTTAGTAAATCAACCATATCTTTGTCTTTTAATGGGGTATTAAATAATTCAAGTGAAATTGAAATTCGATTAATATTCTTAACAGCTGATCCAAAATCATCCTCAAAGCAAAGTCGAGTTCCCTGCGAATCGGTACAAATCTTCACACCTTTATAATTTAACAAATCACGCCCCAGAATAACATCTGGTGACATTGCGGAGTCATCCACAACATAAAAAATAACCTTAAACGCGGTACCATTTTTTTTCAATGAGTAAGGAAGTTTTTGCGCGGGTCGGAATCAAGTTACTACTGATGCCTTTTAATATAACGTAACTTGGTTCCAAACGGCAGTGTAATTTCTTGAATATTTTTTCTGAAATAAGACTGCATTCGGCACCTTTATCAATAAGACAATTAACATTTAAATTTTGAATTTGGAAAATAGTAGAAAAATCTTTGTCCAAAGTGACACAAAAATAATTCACGCCTAGTCAAATATTAGGTTTGCGGTTAGAGCCAGTCAAATTTTTATCACGCCTATCCTTTGCAAAACATTTGTCACTATTGTGCCTAAATTTACCACAAAAATTACAAACAACAAGATGAAGAGTCATTTTTTTTAAGAGTCGCTTGTCGAGGCTTTTAAATTTAATGGTTCGCGACAACGGCGACTTAAATGACCGGGTTTGTTACAGTTATAACAGAGCTTCATTGACTTGGAATATTTTGTTTCAGAAAATGGGTATGAACGCTTGGTTGACAGATTTTCGCGTTTAAATAGCTTGTAATTGTCAAGCAAACGCAACAAGTCAGGGATTGAATGAACGTTGCTGTTAAAAGCTGCAGTTTTTACATGAACATCTTTTATGTCGCCAATTACAATTTCTAATATTTGGTCATCAGATAAATTAAAATTCAAAGTTTTTAAAAGAGTGACCTTTCGTCTGGCATACTCACAGTAAGTAGTGGCTGCATCACTCGAATACAAGCTGGCGTTGCGCAATTTTTCGCTCAAATTCCTTTTCGGTGGATACAAATTCTCAAAATCCGCTTTGAACTGCGTCCAATTTTTGATCTCCGGCTCCCACGTCGAAAGCCAATCTTGCGCTTCCCCGACCAACCCACTGGAAGCTCGTGCAAGCTGTTCAACTTTGGTCCATTTAAAAGTGGATCCTAATTTTTCGATTTCTTGGCACCATTTTATAGCTCCGTCGTTATTCACCGCTGGATCAAATCGTGGAACAACAACGGCAGTGACAGGAATAGGAACTGCTGGACGATGCGAATTCTCCTTGATTTCCTTCAAAGTCTCGGCCAAAATTTGCGTTAACTGTTCCATTTTCACGCACAACTCGAACTAATTATCACACGTAGGCGATCCCGCTTCTGATATGAGATTTATCTCGGATTAAAGGGGTAAATTAAACACAACACGCCCTGTTCAACCACTGCTCTTTATTTTCACGAGTTTTCAGCTACAAGTCAAACCCCAGAATGAATATTTGAACAGAAATCTCGATACTAATAACTTCTCGTTTTTATGAGTCTTAACACTAATAAACAAAACAGTCGGTCTCGGGGTGAGCGCCGCCCCTCGTGCCGCTCAATTAGCCACCAAGAATTTGGAATTCGTCTCGGCCTTGCAGTCGGACCCGGGAAAAGGTCGTCAGGGTTGATTTCCATTGCCCTCGATAAAAATCCACAGCAATGCTCACATATATATGCACAAGTAAAGTTCTGAGAGTTCAAAATTACAGTTATCAATTGATGCGTCAGTCAATCAACGTAAACACTAGTTCTAGCACAAATTCAAGTCACAAATTAGCAAGATTTCGGAGATTCGTTTAAAGTCAAATATTTAGGTGTCACTAAAAGCCGATCGTGTCTGATTTAAGGGTTGGGCCCGTTAAAACTAATGATGCGTGCGAGGGCCCACTCTGCGTGGATGAGTTATTGCCATATATGACCCCGCGCGACCTAAACAAAACTTTAAAACTTTCGGCTAGCACTTGGTCTTCTGTCTGTATCCCTTACAATTTACAATCCAATTATGCAATCGTTACAATCAGGTTAAGACACATACATGCTTCTTGCTACTGTTAGTTTCTAGTACTCACGTAAGACTCCACTATGTCGAGTACCGTCACGTTACACAAAACTAACGATAATCAGTTTTTGGCACTTATCAGTTTTTGGCACTTAGTGACACAAAACACGAGCGGAAGACACACAGGTGTATCCCACCGCTGCTTTGTAAAAGAGTCTTCGTTAATAATGATGTACAATATACAGAAAACCCGTTTATTTCATATTTAGTACAGATTAATATTTATGAATGCCGATCGCGACCGCTTGCCCTTACAGCTCATTCCGAAGTGTCCCCCGTTCTCTCCAGTTGTGGATATCCCATTTCACAGCTCTTTCCCTCGAATTTGAGCTTGAATGGGTTGTGGTTCAGCGAAAACATCCACAGCTGAGGTCGGGAGTTTACACAAATAAGATCTAACATATTACTTCTATTTTCTAAGCTTGTCATCTCTAGAAATGTTAATCGTTCATTATAATTATTCATATATACGTTAGCACGGTGGCAAGTGACTTTTACAAATCGTCGCTGTATCGATTCAATTATTTTTATATGAACAGCATAATATGGTGACCATATCACTCTGGCATACTCCAGAACAGATCTCACCTGAGTGCAAAATAACAGTTTTAATGTGTTTATATCCGAAAAATCTTTGGTTATTCTCAGAACAAAACCCAACATTCTATATGCCCTTGTAACTATTGAGTCAATATGGGAAACAAAAGTTAATTTAGCATCAAGTATTACGCCCAAATCGTTCACCGTAATAGCACAGAAGAGAGATTATATATATATTATAATCTCTCTTCTGTGGTAATAGTAAGGACCCTGTTCAAAGGAGTATTATTAATATTATAACCATATGGCAAAATATTTTTATTATTTGAAAATTGTATATATGAGCACTTGTTGATATTTAAAGAGAGCCTGTTATTAACACACCAATTACTCAGGGTGACCAAATCACTCTGAAGACACGCAGCATCTGAGACCGACACTATCTTCTGATAAATTTTGAGATCGTCAGCATAAAGTCTGTAATTACTCTCTAATTGACTACATAAGTCGTTTATATAAATTAGAAACAATGCCGGTCTCAGATGCAATCCTTGAGAGACTCCCGAAGTAGTAATTTCTTGATTGGATTTGTGCCCACAAATTACAACTTGTTGTACTCTATTGTTGAGATATGATACAAACCACAAAAGTAACTAATCATTTATGCCATAACACTTTAACTTTTCTGCAAGTATTTCCCGATTTAGCTTGTCAAAAGCCTTCGAAAAGTCTGTATATACAGCATCGACTTGGGTTCTATTTGCAAAATGATCTGTAAGATAGTGAACAAAGCTGAGTAGATTTGTCGCTGTAGATATACCAGGTAAGAATCCGTGCTGATGTTAGGATATTACTAGATAAATATGCTCAAGTAACCGTGTATTTACTAGCGCCTCAAAACATTTGCCAAATATTGAAAGTTTTGAAATAGGTCTGAAATTACTCACTACAGATTTCATTCCAGATTTATACACTGGGGTTACATAAGCAAGTTTCCAGCGGCTGGGAAAGATACCTGATCTTAAAGATTTATTGAATATTAAACTTAAAGGATGAGCTAACACGTGGGCACAAGTTCTTATAAATAGTGGGCTTATACCATCCGGTCCACACGATTTTTTAACGTCAATCGTTTCAAGAAATGATAAAACGTCATTTTGACTAAATTGTAATAAGTGTAAACTATCTCCAAACATTATACTTGTAGGGTTAACAGAGATGGTATGTTTCCCAGCTGGTTCATAAACTGAGGCAAGATAATCACTGAAAAAATTACAAATAGTTTGAGGGTCCGATGCGACAGATTGGCCGTACTGCATAACAGCTGGAATTCCTTGATTAGATTGATTTAACTTTACATACGACCAGAACGTTTTTGTTTCAGATTTTATGTTTTCCTCGGTTTTTCGAATATAGCTTTTATAACATGATTTTATCTTAGTTTTAATTTCTTTACGTAAACCTGAAAATTGTTGATGGTCTGACACCTTCCCATGTTGTTTAAAACGTTTTCGAAATTTATGTTTAGAACGAATGAGTAAAATTTATTCTTTCGAAAACTATGCAGGATATTCTACTCGTTTTAATTTTTTACATTGAGGCACATTCAAACGTATAATATTATGAACGATATTGTAAAACCTGTCCACAGTTTCATCCACCTCTAGAGCATTGAGCGCAAGGGACCAGTCAACATACAACAATTCTTGTGTTATGTTTTCATAGTTTACTGTTTTAAAAGAATAACATTTATAATCTAATGATTCTATTGAGATTTGGGTCTGAATATTAACCTCACACTCCAAAGGCGGATGAAATGTGTCCACATTTGTTAGAGTCTGAGAACAAGATTGTGTGCCCACTAACAAATCAGATAATTTTACTATTTTTATTAAATATGGAATTATATTGACTCAATCCACAATATGCCATGGTGTCCACCAAAAGATAACTAGAAGCCGTTGTTGCATTAGTGTAATTCATTTCCACACTGTCCTCATTTACTATCCATTCAATTTTACTGAGATTAAAATTGCCAAATATTAAAAAGATAAGAAGACGAGCAGAAGTGGATATAGATATCGTAACCACCATAGAGGCGAAACGGTTACTGTGGTACGGCCACATGAAGCGAATGGGAGAAGAAAGATGGCCCAGAAAGATATGGGAGTGGATGCCACCCCGGAGAAGACGACGTGGACGACCAAAACAAACATGGGAAAGTGGCGTGAAAGTTGCCATGGAAAAGAGAAATTTAAATGAAAATGACTGGGAAGACAAGAAAGTTGGAGATTGGGATGCGGAAGACGTCAACAATGATGTAGAAATCTGCAATATATATATACAGGGTGTCAACTAATTTATTAGACAAGTCATAACTTCTCGAGTATTAGGCTTATCAAAATGAGATTTGGTATAGGTAAATGGTATAGGGAGAGGAGAGTTTCCGCATATTTTTCATTTTCGGATCACTTCCGGTTTCCCCGGAAATGGCTCCGGTTTCGAATTTTAAATGGAACACCCTATATATTTTTAAATATTTGGATTTCTGAGCCAATTCTGGATCAGAATGTGACATTTTTGAAAGTTTTTAAGCCTACTTGATTTTTTCAGAGCCACTTTTAATATTGCATCTAGGTGGCCATGATTAGACGCAAACTAATCTAAGGACCTCAGATGATGCCAGAAAATTACAATCGCAAAGTTTTAGTGATTAGTATGATAGATAGGAATAAGACAAGTTGGCAAAATCACATTTTCATGTCTAACTATTTTTTTTTCAAATGGCGACCCTTTTTTGACAAGTACTTTCGGAAAAGAGGATTTTTTGGCGAATCTAACGATACTAATTTATTTTCGATTGGATTAAAAATAAGCTCATAAGTTAATTATTTCTAAGCAAAATACTGGATAATAATTTATTTACTTCTGTCAAGTGTGCCATGGATAGCCATGATGCATAATACCTAAAAATAAATAATAAATACACGAAAACTCTCCTCTCCCTATACTATTTACCTATGCCAAATCTCATTTTGATACACCTAATACTCAAGAAGTTATGACTTGTCTAATAAATTCGTTGACAGCCGGTATATTAAAAAATTACCTGTCTGACCTTGCAAATAATTGTCTCTAATTTTGTCAAAAAAAGTAGCGTATGTAGCAATCCCAACCGAGGGTGGGATATAGACTGCACATAAATACCACAAAGACTTTGAATTATCTTGTAACACTTCCAATTTCACCCGCAAATCTTCAGTGTGTGAATTAAAATTAGGAACCAGGACAGAGTTATACTTATTGCGCACTGCTAACAAAACACCACTCCCATACTTTTGGCCAGTTTTAATGTAGCTTCAGTGAGTGATTGATTGTGTCTTATGCCAACGAATTGGTTTTTCTATTTGAAAAATAGAAATACGTTAAGGAAGTCATCAACAACGAGGTTTTGGTGGTAGAATCAACCAGGGTGCTGTAGGTACCTGTAGACAGATCCAAAATGGACCAGTCACAGTTCAGGTACCTACCTTTGGAAAGACATTAAGGGGAGTGATCGTTTTCAAAATATATTTAAAAGTGCGATTTATATATTAAAAATGTATTTAATATACAATTATTCAGGACTGTATTTAGATTTACAATAATTGTGTTTAGAAAATAAGTATTTCATTTAAATTTGAAATTACATTGTTGAATCAAGTACTTGATAACTTTAGACGTTTATAAATTAGAAATTCACTTTTTGGAAATAGGTTACAGATAATTTTGGATCATTAATGTAAAATGTCAAACTGATTTTGGATCAAGCTATTAAAATTGTAAATTTGAAGATTATTTGATATTTACTGTGTAAATGCCAAATCAAACAATCATTCTCAAGTTTAAGCTATATACAGGGTATCCCGTGACTTAATGCCCATATCTTAAGAGCGTATTCCTTGGACAATTTTAAGTCGAAAGTTCCTAATACACTTTTGTCCAAAACTCAATAGTTAAGGAGTTATGATCAATATTAAATTTAACAGTAAATCAATCTGTTGGCCATGTAGGTAATTCTTTTGTCATGTTGTTATGGTGGCATTGTTTATTCTTTGACGTTATTTTAAGATTAATTTGCTATCGCTACGTTTTAAAATCAAGAATATGCCGATATTCACTTTATTTACGGATACTGTGACGGAAATGCAAGAGCGTCAGTGCGGGAATATCAGCGGAGGTTTCCTGATCGAAGAATACCTAATAAGAAAGTGTTCAGCAATGTGCATCATTTGACAGAAAATTTTAATTTTCCTAAAGCTACTGCAGAACGTCCCGTACACGTACAGCAAGAACTTGCCGAAGAAGAAGCTAGTCTTAACATAATCGTGTTCATGTTAGTCGAAGGAAAGTGTGGAGAACATTACACAATTTTGGTTTGTACCCATACCACATACAATCTGTTCAACATTTACAACCAGTAGACTATGCACCGCGTATAGACTTTTGTCGTTGATTGATTGCACATCAACAGCTTTGTGGACATATTCTGTTTGGATGAAGCCACGTTTACTAAAGATGGAATTACGAATACCAGAAATTCACATTCATAGGCACCTTAAAATCCTTTTGAAACCAGGGAAACGCATTTTCAACATCGCTTTTCAATGAATATTTGGTGTGGTGTTCTTAATAATATTCTTATTGGGCCATTCGTATTTCGAGAAGGTTTAACATCCGAGCATTATCTAAATGTTTAACAAAACGATTTGCCAGGATTAATGAAGGATGTTCCACTTCAGAACAGAGTTGACATGTGGTTTCAGTAGGATGGCGCACCACCTCATTTTAGTATAAATGTAAGGGCATATTTAAATAACAACTTTTCTAATCGGTGGATTGGAAGAGGAAGTCCGGTTCTTTGAACAGTAATAAAAAAATTCTCAAATAATAAAACATTACCTGCATTACTTTATTCTACACACTCTGTTAAATTTAATATTGCCCATAACTCCTTAACTAGCGAGTTTTGGACAAAAGTGTATAATGTGCTTTCGACTTAAAATTGTCCAAGGAATACCCTCTTAAGCTATGGACATCGAGTCACGGGACACCCTGTATACAGTCTATTCAACAAAAAAGGCCCCGTCTTCTAGCTACTTTATTATTTATTTTAGACCCAATAAACCTGATATCAAATCAAATGGCACATAAAAACCTACATTTTAACACCATCAAAAAATTTTTATCTTTAATTGTTTCAGAGTGGTGACGTCACATGCAATTTTTTTAAATGACACTGTATATATTTTTTTACATTTTCTGGTAGAGGTTTTTTTTCTCTTTTCAACAATATAAATATTTTATGCCCTTATATAAGAAAATTTTTGAGAAAAATTAAAAAACTTTTTTATCGGTGGGGGGCCATGATACAAAACTGTAAACAAAAGTGTAACTCAGAAAAACAAAACAATAAACACTTTAGATTATTCTAAAATCTGATAGTTAAAGCGTTTGGCTACTATTTGTTTTGTTTTTCTGAGTTACACTTTTGTTTACAGTTTTGTATCATGGCCTCCCACTGTGAAAAAGTTTTTGTAATTTTTCACGAAAATTTTTTTATGCAAGTACATGAAATATTTATATTGTTGAAAAGAGAAAAAGAACCTGTACCAGAAAATGTAAAAAAATATATACAGTGTCATTTAAAAAATTGCATGTGACGTCACCACTCTGAAACAATTAAAGTTGACAATTTTTTGATGGTGTTAAAATGTAGGTTTTTATGTGCCATTTGATTTGATATAAGGTTTATTGGGTCTCAAATAAATAATAAAGTAGCTAGAAGGCGGGGTCTTTTTTGTTGAACAGACTGTATACATATTCTAAAGATAGGTACCTGAAATGAATTAAATAATACATTTAAACCAATATTATTATTAACATAGCTGTCTGATGAAGACGTAACAAAAGTAAAATAGTTAATATTTACACATTCATACAGCGGAAGAAAAAGGAGTCTCATTGCTTACTCTAGTTAGTCGTGGTTTAAATTAATTTTTACTTCCTTTTACGATAAAGGAAGTGTTGGATTTACCCCAAAAATTCGAAATTGATCTTCACGTTTTCGAGTCACCTGATCCAAAAAACCATTTTTTTCATTGGTCTGTCTGTGAACAGGATATCTCAAAAACGAAACAAGATATGACGTTGAAACTTCATATAAGTTTTGTGTACTATTTAGATGAGACAGCAAGCTTTTGAAGAAAATCGCATAACCGCAAGTAGCTGTTTACTTTTGTGATTTTTCCGTTTTTATTTCGATTTTTTCGAAAACGGCTTAACGATTTTTTTCAAACTCTAGATTTTTATTAAAATTTGTATGTGCATTGATGTGACATAGGTGATTTTCCAGTTGACTACTTCTAAAATGGGTTTCTTTTGTTTCTTTTTCTATTTTAAATAGAACACCCGGTATATTATTACATTTTTGAATTCAGCTTAAAATTCTAGACACAATTTGTCTCTTTAACTAACGCTCTATTTTGTACAGTTTTTGTAGAATTTGTAATTTTTGAAAATTTTTAGTGCTTAAAAATTAAAAATCAAATTTTTGGCGAATTATAATATCACTGTAAAAGGAAGTTGAGTGAGTGTATCACACCAGATTTTTTTAAAATTTTATTTAAAAAGTAGGCTCTTAAATTAATTTCAGTGTGTGAAGTGCCACTTTTTTTCACTGAGTAAAAAAAAGTGACACTTTACTTTTAATTTAGGAATGAAAGATCTTAGAACCATATTATTTATTAATGTAAATATTAATAGAACAATTACAACAATTTGTAACATTTGTGCCTGCATTTTTTAGTTCACTCATTTGATAGCTTGTGG